>JAYMFT010001395.1:0-17377 GCA_038088735.1 Panulirus argus | reverse complement strand
CTCTGGGGCTCAGTTCTCTGTTCTTGACCCTACCTCGCTAATGCGGGAAGGGGCGAATATGTATGGAAAAAAAAAAAAAAAAAAAAAAAAAAATATATATATATATATATATATATATATATATATATATTATACATCATTGCAACAAACACTTCTTCAAAGTAAAGTCAAGCAGTGCTACTTGGTTTTCATGACAAAATGTGGAAATATATAAAAGTAGTGGGAAGATTCTGTGCACATCGTGATGCTTCAATACAGGAGAAACACATAAAACAGGAAAAGCAAGGGTAAGAATAATGTACTTGAATGTTTGCTCAGAATAAATTATAAAAATCACAATAATAAAAACATAAGATAATCTTTCCCATTTTATGAACCACTCAACTGAGAAACTCATACGTGCACAGAAAAAACTACTAAAACCATCACATGATGGTTCATGATTGTACAAAGAAGCCCTATCAAAATGAACTCTCAAGTTTCCCTAAATAAACAACAGAGAAAGGACTGTCCTTTCTCCTTGTACTAACTCTTTTCTCCAGCAACATTTACATTACAGTCTCAAATTTCACATCATTTTCACTGACCCTTTTTTGTTCATTAACTTCTACTTCCTCATCTTTTTCACCTTTCATATATGTAGTTTTCATCTGTGCAACCTAGTTGAAACATATCTCATTCTTTTCCTATGTTCTATATCTTTTCTACTGTATGTAGATGGCATATGCTTAATTCATGTCATAAATAAACTAATGTCCCAAATCCTTCAACTAAAGTCCCATATGTTGCTGTTGGGTTTCCAACAACTGTGTGTATGAAAATGATGCATGAGCAAAATAAATACAAATTCTGTACGTTTCCCTTCTCTCAAAGAAATGAATCTAACAAAGCACTGACACAAAATATAATACTAATACTCTTATTTAACAGAAAGCTAGGTTTGTGGCACAGATAAGTCTTCAGAATTATTTGCACTCTTTTTTAATCTATTGTTCTTCTAAAGTGATGATTCCTTTCAATCCTCTCATCAGAACTAAAGTACCATTTAGTGGTGTGCTGCTCTAGGCCATTCTCAAATGCACTCCATCCATCTAAACTCATGCATTCCCTGCTGTTTCTGTTTATGCTTTGCATCTACTTAGTGCAAGCAAGTGGCATGTTTCAGTGATGACACCCATCAGCATGCACAATTATTTAACTTTATGATTTGATCAGTGTTCTTGGATCTTCAACCTATGAAGATGTGAGAACAAGGCAATTGTATTATCAGAGAATATTCTGCATGCACAACCCAGCTATGGATGGGAGAAATGGCTTACATAAGACAGATGCATAAAAAGAGCAAAAAGGAAATCTTTTATGTTTTCTTTAATTTTACATTATTTCAATAATATCACATTACTGTATTTAAAATAAAGACACATTCATAAAATACATTAAAGTACCGTACTAATTCAACCCAATTTTTGATAAAACAGACTTCTATACCATTATCTTTTAACATCCATCAACAAAAAAATATTTGTGGAACAGGCTTGCCCAATTCCTGCCCACTTTGGAAGATCCTTCTTAAATCACTTTAATTCTACCATACCATTTCTTTTGGTACATTTCTGCTAGCTCATATATTTGGCCAATACTGGAAGGAACGCTTTGTGGAAGGCAGTGCCAACACAGTACAACTTATAATGATTCTGTGACTTGAATTTTTTTAACATGTCAGTCAAGTCCTGCATATAACGTCTATTTTCATTACATTCAACAGTTAAATAAAACACTTACAACCTTAACATATCTAAATAATGGGTGACTTATACCTTATAAAGATACAGGATAATCATGCACAATCTGAAAATTCAATTACAATAACTGATTGTTCAAAAAATTTCAAATAAATTCTTCCCTAGGCAGTAATATGACAATGTGCATTTCATATCACTTTCTTCTGAACTGCTCAACAATTAGTGACAAGCTATAAATTACATCTTTTCCAATGCTTGGCAATAAAAACTGAAGCATTCAGCTTTATATCACTAACCCAAATAATGCATACAAAATGCATTTTGGAATGCTTATCAATCTTTTTTCTGAGAAAAGAAAATTCTCAACCCAAAGTCATAAATCTTCAGTTCTCTAAAAACAGGCATTGCAAGGCACATCAAAATGCATTGCACAATGTGAATTATTTAGTTCAGTGACAAAGAACAATAAAAACAAGTAATCACTGTCTTACACAGCACTCACTACTGGATGACAGATGTAATTATACACAACATAAGCCTCTGAATCCAAAGCTCAATTCTAATCAAAGCATTTGGTAAATTTTGACTCATAAATTCTTTCAACTTCTACTTTTGTACCTAGCTCATTACCATATTACTTTGAGATAGATGACTGTCATCTGGAAATTGTGCCACACCAAATCTAAACTTAGATATATTTGGCATACAGCTTTATCTAATCTTCAGAGAACGCCTCAGTTACCAGTGACCAAGGCACAAGGGTATGAACTATCTTCTGTGAACTTAAGTGATCAAACATGTGTGAATCTCTTCCAATTACTCTCTTAGTAGTAAAATATTTAGAACTGATCCATCACTTTCCTTGCAAGAAAGAACTCCCAAAACCTATATAATTACTGAAATCATATTACAGAACTTTAACTGACTGCTTTTCTTACCATGAAAAAACTGTTTATATTTGATTACATCATTTTGGGTCTTAGTTCAAGTGCAGAGACATCTAATTTGAGATAATCTGAGACATTCTAAGAGTTATCACCAGGGAAAGAGAAGAATAAACATTACCCTGATGTCATCTGCATGTTAAAAAAAAAAAAAAGGGGGGGAATTTGCTAGAATTCCTGTGTTCACATTCTATAAGAGGGAAACAGAAGATGGAACCAACAAAGGATTTATCCTTAAAGACTCAAGTCTGTTCTTGACACACTACCTGCTAAAGCAATAATGATAATGATGTATGAAAAGGAAAAAAATCATAAATGAATAATTCAATACCCAAAGAGGATGAATAATGGGTAAATGAACAAAACAAAGGCAGAATGATGACTGCTATGCATATGAATTCTAGTGTCAGGATATTTCAAGAATCATCTACAGTACACAAAATTTAAGCAACTCAAAAACACACAAGTAAAACAAAATATATGAAAAACTTTAGATGGTTTTTCCTTTAAAATACTCCAACATCATGACATCTAATGGCCACACATGAATCAGTCATGTCCATTACAGTCATCTGGTTAAGTTTTTGATGGAATTGTGAAAAACAAATAACAGCTTAATTCTGGTACATATATGTAGCTTCAACCTGCACTAATACAGCTTAGTCCTCAGTTTCCCTCACATAGGAGTTACCAGACTCCACCTACATGAGGTTACACCCTGAGGAAATAGACTCCTGCAAAGAGGATGTATTATTGTCATAGGCTAAAAAAAGGAGTATAATCTGTTCAAAGAACTTCTCACTCCATATGAGTCTATCCTTTTCCTCCTACCAATTGCAGTGTGGCCATGATGCTGTAAGAGCCTCATAAAAGGGGTTCTAAGGCTCTATAATCAACTGGTAGCCCGTCCAAATGAGAAAGACTCTGTTGTTCTCTCAAAGACTAATAGAGAATGTTCTAGTGTTAAAAATAAAAACTTCTAAAATCAACAAAGATGCACACTCGGCAACTATATTACTTATAGAGCCTGTAGTAATTTCTGGTGCATTTACATGTAACAGATAAAACTATTTTCAAAGTTATAATTATACTATTAACGGAATAGTATAATCATAACTTTGAAAACAGTTTTATCTATTACATGTAAATGCATCAGAAAATTACTACAGGCTCTATAAGTAATATAGTTATGGTGTGTGCATCTTTGTTGATTTTAGAAGTTTTCATTTTTAACTCTCAGAACATTCTCTGTTAGTTAAAGTTACAGACAACCATATTGAGAGACAGAAAAATTGATGGCAATTAAGCACCTGAACAACACCTGCAAGGCCTATAAGCAACTGTTTGATACTGATGAAGATACTTCACCTACTTCAGCTCCATCTATGTACAATGTACTCAAAATTAATCTCTCATGACATATAACCGAGGAAACACACAAAAAAATATATATAAATATAGTTTCGATGAACTACCTTGTTAAACCAGCTAATGATTCAATGATTCATGGATCTACCTCTACAGCATAAACTATCCTCACTATGAGGCATGATGGCCTAAACATGTCAATATGCACCACAGCAATGATGCAAACTACTAAGCTACATGATTATTTGATGCTATTCTGAACTTGTACACTGAAGGCTTTAAAATCTCAATGGCCAGAATAAACAAATTTCCACATTTGTTCTACCATATGCACATTTGAATAAAAAAATTTAGTTAGTTTAGAATTATAAAAATCCACACTTTATTAACTGAAGTGATTTCAAAATTTTTGATGAATCTATAGCTAGGTTCTGATAACGAATCTTGTTCCATGGACTTGTCCAAATTTCTTAAAAGGTCTAGTTCCAACAATAAAGAAAATGAGTTCAGCCTGGATCACATATTTTTCTAGAGTATATGCTACATTCACAGAACAATAAAAAAGATTAGATTATTCATAACCTAACATATGATATATGCAAACAAAATACTGAAAACAACAGAGAATGGCACAACATCAGTTTTTATCTAAAAAATGCAAGGTTTGGGAAGCCTTTAATTGCATGCAATAAAAAAGAAATGAGTTACATAATAACTCAAACTGGAAGGATATAAAGATATGGACTAGAGCAGCATTCAATATCTTACCAATGCCTAGTCAAGCTAAACATTTACAAATTTGAATGCTGCCATTCACAAAGTAAATATGTTTAGTTTCTTTTACACTGGAGGCTCCAGCCATGGAAAAAAGTCCACATCAAGGCTGAGCCTTAATTGAAATAAATGGAGTTTAATGAAAGGGGGAAAGAAATGACAAGGAAAAGTATTTATGAATTTTTGAGGAAGCAAAAAACCTGTCTGTTGAAAAGTGCCAGGTCATAGGTTTTGGTTGAGACATGACAGAGTAGAGAGTTCCAAAGCTTCATGGTGCAGGGAAAAAAACACTGATCATAACTGCCCAACTTGAGTTTCCAATGGCCGCAAGTAATCATGCGATATGTGAAGCAGCCGCTTGCCAAATATTGTGTGGCCTAGCTAATGGTGGGGCAAACAAGCAGCCAGCTCTCATGAGATAAAACCATAATATTACCTACAGACAAGGAAAAGTGGACCAAAAATGCAGCATAGGGAAAGTGGGTCTAATCTTTAAGTTAGCTATAGAAAGTTGACAAGTTGAACTGTTTTATTTAATTCTGTCAAATATGGATAAAGAGCCAGAACCACCCCAGATGTGAGAGCAGTACTCCTTACAAGAACAAATCAGTGCTTTATATAAACGGAGCAACTGTTCGGAAGAAAAGAAATTTTGTCACTTTAACAGGATTCCCAGTTTCTTGGAAGCAGGCTTAGCTATTCCCATAATGTTATGTTCCTCAGACAGTGTAGATGTTATAGTAATCCCAAGTATGTTCATTAAGTCAAGAGGTAGAATTACAGATCCATAAAAGGAGATGGGAAAGATGTGAGGAATTCTAAACACAGAGATGGGCAGAAACTGGGTCATGTAGGCATTAAAATTAACCAGATTTCATCTACCCACTGAGACATCCTGTTCAAGTCCATGTTTATGAAGGAAGATGGGATGAAACAAGATGCAGATTGAGTGAGAGAAGGAACAGATTTGAAGGATGTGGAGGAATGCAGTGTTGAGCCATCAGTATGTGAATGCATTTGATATTTGTAGAAGAAAAGAAATCTAAAATAAAAAGATAATAAAGTGTAGGAGACAAGACAGAACCTTGAGGGATACTACAAGTGATGGAGAAGGTGGGAGAGGCTTATCCATCAACAACCTATGAGATATATCAGCAAGAGAGAAAGCTTGATATGAGGGAGCAAAGTGAGGGAGGGAAACCAAAAAAAGGGAAGCTTAGAGATGAGAATCCAAAGCCACATCATGTCAAAACCTTTGGATATATCAAAGGCAACCACATAGGAATCCTCAAAATCTTTTCAAAGGATGATGACCAGACATTAGCAAGATAAGAAATCACCATAGGATTTCATCTTTCGGAAGCCATAATGGTGAACAGAGAGAAGACTATGAGATTCAAGATGCCTGAGGATATGAGAGTTGAAGAGGGGTTCAAAGACAATAGTTATAGGAGTCAGAATGGTCATCCGTCTTTGAGATGTGATGTACCAATACATTCTTCTAAGACGAAGGAAAAGTTCTGATTTATAAAAGAAACAGATGCAAGTTGGGGGGTTCGCTCTTTCAGAACATGATGATGGATGCCATCAGGTCCATAAGCCTTGCTTGTGCCCAGAGAGAGAGAGAAGTGCTTTTCAGACAGTTTAAAAAGGGATTATGAAAGGGACAAAGGATTAGTAAGAGACAATTCAGGATGAGAAGGAATGTTAAGAGACATCTAAGTTAGAGTTACAGGAGAAATGAAAACAAAGAGAGGTGCTCTGTCTATGGGAGAGATAGCTACAGTACTGTCAAAACAGAAAGGAAAACGACATGTAAAGGGCTACTTTCTAAGCACTGTAGGTTGGTTATCATCCAAATAATTCCTGGAATACTTTTTTTAATGTTCATGTTATATAAGTTCAAGAAATCTTTTAGGAATACACTTATATGAAATTCAAAAATTCAAAAGTGCAATCCCTCCAAGTCACTGGATTTGTTTCGTAACTGTCAATCATTTGCCATTCATTTAATATCATTATCTCTGCTCCCATATACAAAAAAATATGCATCTTTCCGGGAAATTAATTTTATAGTACTGTTGCCCTCAACTCTAAACCTAGAAGATGGCAAAGGGCAGAGATGCCCATTTCCTATTTACTACCCTACAATTATTTCAAAGCAAAGACCTGATTTCTATGTGAAGGAAATTTACAAATAAGTGTCGCAGACCTTTTCTTCTCTTTCATACTTGTTTATTATAGAACTATATCTACTATATTTGATATCAGTTACCACCTAACTAGGTAAGCCTAGAATCTTTACAACAGTTTTGGAATGTGTAAAAGGTCAATAACTGAAATTCATTTTCTCCAATATCATTACTTTCCAACAATAAGGACAAAGGAGCTACGAGAATTTTTACTCAAAATCTCCCCAGTCAGCTATTCCTAACATTTTCTCCCAGGGGCTGGAAACTGTGAACAGATGAAAACAATAATTTCATCCAAAACATTTATATCACTGACAGCACTCCTCCTTGATTTGCTTAGACCATGGAACAATTACAGAGTTCTCTGATATGGTTGTTCTATTCATACATATATTACCTAAACCAAATCAATAATCTCATGCATCTAAACAATATCCCAGACTGGGAGAATAAGTGAAGGTGAAGAATGATAAATGGCAATACCATATGGTAAATAAAATTCAGTTCAATCTTTAATATCTATAGATACCATATGATAAATGCAGTACAATTCACTCTTAACTACCCATACATCCAATTAACACCTCATGCATTTCTTTTCTTTTTAAAATATCAATTTTCAATAAGAGGAGTGGACAGATGTCCCTTGTGCATTCTCAGTATTTATTTCATATGATATCTAGCACATAAGCTCTGTACTCTGAGTCTTTTACAATATTTTCTTAGTGTGATATTGTTTTGGGGTTAATAATGGCATCTGAGCCTATGTTATATTTCAAAGAAAGTTCTCCATCAAAAAATATAGAAAAGATTTCCACCAACTTTTGAAGGGAAAGCTAATATTCATCCTGCATTTGCAGAACAGTGAGAGTGCAGTGTCTGTGATACTGTGTGACACTGGTTTGCATTATATAGCAAAGCCATTTGATTATAAAGACTTCTTTATACAAGCAGTCTTCAAGGGAGAAGAAAAGTAAGTAGCAAAATTAATAAGGTTCTCTCAAGTTCATCTCTTGGACAATGCAACAATGAGTTATTAACTGGTTTGATGGATTATACATGACAGGCAGAGACTGGATGTGAGCAAATGGGGCTGTTCTGTCTGCTCCAGGTGCTTCCTCACCATGTGGGAAGCAGAAAACGAAGTATGAAAAAAGTTTGGATTATCATATTCATTTTATATTATTATCATTATTGTTATTACTATCACTATCATTATCATAATGATTACCTAACCCTAGCATCCCTTTTATGGGTCTTCTGCAGCTTCTAGAAGATACTATATATATGAGCAAGGTAAGGCAGGCTCCTCTGTGGTGAGAAGATCCTTGACAATTTACAATTCTTTTCCATCTGCCAACAATGAGACAGCCTCATAAATAATGACTCGTTGTTTTACCAATTTGCAGAAGGAATACGTTAACACCAACAAATGAGTAATGTAGTGTATACAAGTCTCCCTTGCTATATATGGTAAATGTATCCCAAAAGAAAATTAACCATAGAGGATATTCACATAAAAGAACCCATATTTACATATAAATGAAGGGGTTATGTTCCAACACTTCTGCTGCCCTTTACTAAGACAAACATTCATCACTCAGTCATGACAGCCTTATTAGGGAACTGCAAATAAAAAACATCTAACACATATCTTCGAATCCTGGCCATGGCAACCCACCTGCAGTCAACCTAGCTATTCATCCTCCCCTGGGGGATGGTCAATATATTGGGTGCCTGGCTTAAGCTAGGGTATATATGAATAAACAGAGCAAATGAGATGGTCTATCTATTCTCCTTGTCTCCTCCTGACACATGTATCCACTCTATCAACCTCCTTACTCATTCTCTCCATACATCCATACTATTTCAGAACACCCTCTTCAGTTCTCTCAATCATTCTTTTCTTACTGCCACACCTCTCTCTTACATAATCATTTCTTACTTGATCAACCCTACTTAAACTGCATAATTTCCTTGCAAATTTCATTTCCAACACATTCATCTTCTTCCATATAATCTCATCAGGAGCTCAAGCCTTGCATCCATATATTACTGTCATGACTAATATACCTTTTAACCATGTCTAGCTTTGCCCTCCCAGATAGCTAATCTTTTACCACACATTCCTCAATTGTCCAAAGAGTTTTGCCCCCTCACCCACCCTATGACTCACTTCACCTTCCATGGTTTGATTTGCTGCCATATTCACTCCCAGGTATCTTAAACACTCTGATCTTTCTCCTTTCACATTTTCCCAAGCTCAATCACCAACTTCTGCTGTTTCCGACTCAAATCTTCTACCAGTGCCATATCGTTAGTTAGCAACAACTGACTTGCTTTTCAGGTCCTTCCACCTTGAACAAACTGCACACCTGGTCCTTTCTCCATGACCCTTGCATTTACCTCCCTCACCACCCAATTCAAAAACAAATTAAACAGCCATGGTGACATCACACATCCCTTCCAGAGATCTGCCTTTACCTGGAACCATTCATCCTCCCCTCTATTTACTCAAACATGCCTTTTTCTTTTGTCACTTGCAACAGCATGGGCTACTGAATGTCCAAATCAAAGCCATCTCATTAATAAGAATAGGGAAGAATGAATACTTTCCACATATTCCTTGCATGTTGTAAAAGGCGACAAAATGGGGCGGGAGTGGGGGGCTGGAAATCCTCCCCTCCTGTTATTTTTTTCCAAAAGAAGGAAAAGAGAAGAGGGCCAAGTGAGGGTTTTCCCTCTAAAACTCAGTCATCTGTTCTTGACATATGTATGTATGTATTCAAATATATATGTATGGTGTATGTGCATATATGTATACATACATATGTCTGTAAGTGGATGTGTCTTTCTTCATCTGTTTCCTGCCACTACCTTGCAAACACAAGAAACAGTAATCAAGTATATATGGATCTCTCTGACCTATTTCTAAAAACTTCCAGCCAATTCAACGAAAATCCCACCCCACCTACATCTCACCCCAACAACTCATCAGTGTATATGTAAGCATCAGTGAAAGACAATGTCTCAGATTAAAGACAGATTCACTTGTTATTGGTCTCCTGATAGATCTAAAATTTTTTCTGGTGATAAAACCGAACTGTACACATCTTTCCAACTCAAATATACACAGGAACATGTATAGTTAGTCCTCTTCTTCCATCACTTATTCATAAAATTTTAAGAATATGTTTTACATGGTGAACAGAGCCTTTTGCTTTTAATAACCTTTTTAGTGCACGTTTCAAAAAATGCCAAAACAAAAATATTAGTGATGTGTGTGTATCTTTTTATGCATATGTAAGTCTATTTAGGCAAATGTGTAATCACAACATCCTGGAGATAAAGAGAGAATACTACCCATGTATCTCCTGTGTGTCACAGAAGGCAACTCAGATGGGTGGGAGCAGGGAGCTGGAAATCCTCCCCTTCTGTATTACTTTCCAAAAGAAGGAACAGTGGAAAGGGCTAAGGAGGGATCTTTTTTCCTCTAATGTTCAGTGACCTGTTCTGAACACTTCCTCACTGACACGAGAAATAGCAAACAAGCGTAAAAGATAAAATTTGTCATAAACCTTCCTACCCGTTCCAAACCTTGTGAATAACAGAAAGCAAAAAGTAATTCACTGAATTAATCTCAGATTCATATGTTTGGTTGAAATATTGAATGTTACCCAATAGCAAATGATCAATATCACTTCATGTGGGTACAGCCAAATATTACATATACGAACATCTCGTCTGTTAGGCATTTGGCTGCATCACACATTCTATGACAAGTGTTGGGATAATGCCTTGCAATACTCCAGCAATATGTTACTTAAACTAATCCTCTAAAATGACTTAATAACCTTTATAAGCTTCAAGCTCTTAATACACTAAAATGTCTTATGTAGTCAAATAAAAATGGTTGAAATATCACCATACACAATCTGTATAGGAGTCAGTTGCAATACCTTCAAGTACTACATAAGAGCTAGTTGCAATAGCTTCAAGTACTACATAAAAGAAATATATAATACAGAACAACTTCAATCACAGCTACTATATGGCTTGATTTAGAAAGAGATAAAAATGAAACCATAAAAACAAAACCACTACAGTAATATCATTTAAACAAACACTCATCAAAGCCATGACTACATTCAATTCCTTAATGGTTCAGACTTTACTTCAACACCCATGCACTGTCTTACATTCCTTTCAATTTAAGTTCACGCACTTAAAAAGAGGTTCATTCTCTTATTACGCTATAAGGAAAAACATCAGTATCTAAAAGAACAACACATCAGCAGTATAAGAACATGTTTGCACAAGATGTGTTGTCAAAGCTGATAACATTATGGAACTCACTTTTGAGGTTTTCCCAGCTGTATGACAAAAGTGTGTGAAAGACTTGACAGAGAAAGGTTAAGGAATGATTAGTGATTTGAGATTTAACTGGAAATACTTTAAACATAATTCAGCCTATTTGGTTGCAAGCATAATTTCAAGCTTCTGCTACACTTAACTTTAAGCTCACTGAAATAATTGATACAGAAGTGAAAAAACGACAGTAGTTATTCATGATTCTGCCATATTTTCAACATCATGTAAGCTACACAGTTCATCTTATTAGAGTTATTTCCTTTAATATTCAAACCTGCTCCTTCACTTGCACTGTATGTTTAAGTTTATTCACTATGAATGGAATGCATCATTATCATAAACCATACTGGCACACTAGAATCTACTTAACTAATGATTATTTGCAAATCAAATGAATTGGTAGAAAAACACTGACATCCAGCACTGATTAGCTATATAAATCCAATGATAACTGTAAAAATTATAATCTACAGCATTACTCTATGAAAATATATCAAACAGTATCACAGTTTCTGATAAGGAGTCCATGCAAATATAGCACATGAATGATAAACTAAAATCAGGTAACAACAGCTAACACAATATACATTACTTCATTATTCATATTCATATTGAACATAAACTAATTAAAAAATCCAAAACTACTAGACTACTATAAGAAGTGGAGGAAGATTAAGAAGAATGAAATTTCTTCCTAACTTACGATAAAAACATTCTTCACGAATGCTGGAACTTAAAATCCCATTACAGTTCACTGTTATGGTTAATCTGGAAAATCAAAAACATGAGCCATATAGCTTAAAGAAAAAAAATTCTCCACATCCAACAGGAAATGGGAAGATATAACTGGTGTAACTGAATCTAATATAATCTCTAAATGACTACTAATCTGAGATTCTAATAGCACAAAATATTTACAGCTTATTACTTACCAGCTTATAAAGACCACATGAAATAATTTTTTTTTTTGAGAAATCTTATAAAGTCATCAAAAAATGTCTACTTACTTGTTAGACATATCACTAAGTACAGTAAATCCTGTATTACATATATCTGAAAATTATACAACCTTTCAAGTGCTCATTACTGGTCAGTAAGAAATACTACTAAACCAATTCATTACTTCAAAGCCATCTTTTTGTTATTAATACCTGACACAACATTTGCACTGTGGTGGCCTACCCATGGTTCAACCAAATCTTGTTAACTAACATATAAACACCTCGACTTCAAATGCTTTTCAAACGATCGGGTTGACATCATCTTCATTATCTGCCAAGCTAATCTCTTGACCTCTGGTGCCAAAGATATGCAGTCGTGGAAGATTGTCACACATTCCAGAAAACAAACGAAATTTGTGATGTACCAAGGCCAAGGCTATCACCACAAAGACCAGGAAGAACGTGAGACCTAGGCCTAAGCCTAAGCCCAAATGGCTGCTTGATGGTTCTGAGGAATAAAAAGGAAAAAACACTAAAAATAAAAATTTAACACAAATGATTCAAGGATATAAAAATATATAGAATACACACACTGATTTGGACTATCAAGAAAGTATAATAGATAAGAAGCTGCGGCTGAAAAGTTTGATTAAATTGGTGTTTGTCTTCTATGTACTACTTTCATTTGTACATATATTTCCACTTATATCTTTCTGAAATTTGATGCTTTTGTTCTATGTTGCACTTTAATTTGTACACCTATTTTCACTTTTATTTTCCAGGATTTTGATGTTTTTGTTGTATGTAGCACTTTCATTTGTACACATATCTTCTCTTATTTTTCTTAGTGTGTGAATCATTATATGCTCATAAGTTAGGCAAGAACCTATTGGAAAAACAGTGTAGAAAAATCTTGAATAATATAAATTACCATATCACTCATCGAGCATACTTTGAATGGAAGACGATCACAGTATAGGAAAGGATGCCAACTCTTTTAGCAATTTTTTCTAATGTTAATGAATATGTAGATAACTATATCACAAATTAGGGAAGAACATACTGAAAAGGATTAGGTAAAGAAAACTACATGAAAAATATAATTTACCGAATCATTCACTAATCATATGAATGGTTTGAACTGATGGCAAACGTAAGTAAACACTCCAACTATTTCTTCTACATTTTTCTAAATATGTAGATAACCATCAAATCATGCATCAGGTGCAAAGCTACTGAAAAAAAAAGTGAAGAAATATAATATGAAAAATGCAAGTTACTGAATAATTCACTAAGACAAATGTTTTTAGCTTAAGGTGATGCTGGCTTTCCTGGGATCATGAGGATTTGCATTCCAAGTAGCACTTCCATTTGTACATCCATTTACACCATTATCATTTCTGAATATGTGAATTATCTTCACATACTAAATTAGGTAAGAACCAAATGAGGAGAACTGAGCTAAAAAATAAGAAAAATTCAATTTCCCTTATCATTCGACAATTATAATATGAATGTTTTGACTGGAAGACAATAATGAACTAGATAAGAATTCCATCTCTTTCCACTAGTTTCTCATAAATTTTATTGAACAAGTAAAAATTTATCAATTAATGCATTAAGTAAGAACCTACTGAAGAGAACTGTGTGGTAAGAAATATATGAAAATTATAATCTACCATATTACTCAATGATTATGTATTAAATGCTTAAAACCAAGGCTCTGTAAAAGGAAACGCTTGACCCACAGTCAGTTATTGGTCAAGCGTCATTGAAGAAAGCACTTTGTAAGCAGCAGCAAGTATTTAAAATACTCAGATCTTCTGTTATGAAGATTACTTTGTTAATCAGATTTTTGTTTGTCTATAATGCAAGTAAAGGTACCAGGAAGAAAGATAGACCATAAATTATATGGATGCTAAGAAAGAATCAATAAGGGCCATGGCTTTACCAGATAAGGACGCCAGATGAAAAGTATGGGACCAGATCTAGTGGAAATATTTTATGCACAGAGAGGTACGTAAATCTACTTCATGTGCCTTAAGAAGCACCCACCATCCAAAACTTGATGGGTAAGATATACTATTGATGTTTCCCGACCACCTAGAGGTCAACATGTCAAATGAACTCTCTTTCTCCCACCCCCAAGCTTGATACTTGGATTACATGTGATTGGACCTACCATCTTCGCACAAAAGTGTCTACTTCAAGTGAATTTTATTGTGAGAGATATACAAATTAGATACCCTTACCAGTGACCTAGTGAACTGGTAAATCATTTGAGAGGCCTATGTTGGAGTTGCAGTTGCCTCAGTGTAAACAATGGGCCACAGCCCCCCTGACTATTGGAGTTGTAACCTAGCTGATCACAGCCACTGTATGAATTTCCTCAAGGGTCAGAGGGGTGATCACCTGACTGACATACGTCACCGAAATCTCCCTGTAGTAACTGATGTTCATACATATAAAAAAATTTTTCTATCCCTACATCTGTGAATGTCACAAACAATCCATGAACAAGTGAATGCTAAGCAAGCAAATAGCTTACTTTTCCCATACATATGTGTATGTCAACTACTATATTACTGTAACACAACCATGCAAATATTGAACACTTAATGTTCACCATTATATACATGATATATGTCAATACAGTATTACTACAGTTCAACAAGTATGTAACTTTATATCACTTAGTGTTCAACATTAAATACATAATGTATGTCAATACAATACAACTGCAATTCAACCAATATGTAACTTTATATTACTCAATGTTCACCATTAAATACATAATGCATGTCAACACAATACAGATGCAATGCCACCAAAGCATCTTTTGAATTCTCCTGGTATCAGTGGTGCTAAAAAGTGTAAAGCCATCACCAATGAGTTAAGCTGGATGTGCTTAAATGTTATGACAGAGATGAATGAACAGCTGATATAAAGGACTATTTGTGATAGTGCAGAGAAGATCAAGGCCAGTGGCAAGAGTGGAACATTAATCAGTGCATCTAAGACCTCGCATACCTGAAATTCGATTATGGAGGGAATGGAACAAATAATGGTCATAAGGAGTGAACACCAAACTCAAGAGAATGTTCCCATCAGCATGCTTGTGATACAGGCAAAGGCCTGGAGTATGTATATATATATTTTTTTTATGGTAAAGGCTCCAGTCACGGACAAAAGTCCACATCAAGGCCGGGCCCTAATTGGAATATAGAGTGAATTGAGAAAGGGGGAAAAACAGACAGGGAAAGTATTTACAAATTTTTGAGACAGTGAAAAACCTGTCTCTTGAAGAGGAAACACAGACAGGGAAAGTATCTACAAATTTTTGAGACGTTGAAAACCTCTCTCTTGAAATGAGCCAGGTCATAGTTATTAGGAAACACATGAGAAGGTAGAGAGTTCCAAAGCTTCGATGTGTAGGGAAAGAAGCAGTTATCAAAACGGCACACCCTCGAGTTGCCGATGGCCACACAATAATAATGTGACGCAGCAGCTTGCTGAGTATTCCGTGGTCTAGCTAGTAGTGGGGGCACTCGGCAGACGTAACCTACCTGTTCAAAGACGTACCCTACCTGTTCACAGGCGTACCCTACCTACTCGGTAGACTTAACCTACCTGTTCGCAGACGTACCCTACCTGTTTACAGACGTGCCCTCCCTGTTCACAGACGTACCCTTACTACTTGATAGACGTACCCTACCTCTTCACAAAGGTACCCTACCTGTATCTACGTTTAACAACACCCTGTTCTCTGTCTCCTTTATCCCGACTTGACTTGGAGATAAATAACACCACCAGCGGGGGTCGAATCCCTCTGACGTCTGAGTCGGGAGGTGGGAACGATATTACCAACTCAGCCACACAGACACACGCAAATATGCACGCCACAGTAGATTACGGAAAAGGATTTCTAGTTACGTGGATAACACGTGATCGTTGTTTTTCTTACTTTCTAGACACGCCATAAAGTTAGAGAACACGTAACAAGAGAGGATTGTGGGTCACGGTGCTAGTGATGAATACGTCACAAGAGAGGATTGTGCGTCACGGTGCTAATGATGAATGCGTCACAAGAGAGGTTTGTAAGTCACGGAGCTACTGATGAATACGTCACAAGAGAGGTTCGTACGTCACGGTGCTAATGATGAATACGTCACAAGAGAGGTTTTTGCGTCACGGTACTGCTGATGAATACGTCACAAGAAAGGATTGTGCGTCACGGTGCTAATGATGAATACGTAACAAGAGAGGTTTGTGCGTCACGGTGGTAATGATGAGTACTTCACGAGAGAGATTTGTGCGTCACAATGCTAATAATAAATACGTAACAATAACGGACAGTGTGTCACTGTGCTAACGATAAATACAAATAAGCAGGGAGTCACTTGCAAGACTGAGTTGGAATCTGCCAGAACTGTGTTGGCTGTGGACCTAACTTTTACCTGTCATACAACCTTGAAACATCACTATACCTACCGCTTAAGTGTAAAACATAGGGAATTGGCTGTTATGATGCCTCCACCTCCTTCCCTCGATCACCGAAGCTGTGCAATTCCCGTCCTTTAACAGTCAGGTCCACAGACACCTGCCGAGCCATGATTAATTCCTAATCTTTTATTTTCCTTTACTATTCCTTTTTCACCCAAGTTGGTCTTGATAGGGTATGTTTTCCCCGTGTCGTGTGTGTCACTATTATAAGAAAAGATAGCACTTAAGAGTGAAACATCAGTGTCCTTACCACTTAACAAGTAAAATATTACTGTAATGACCTTTGAACAGGTAGAATATCACTTTACTAACCACGTAAGAGGTAAAGCATTATTGTGCTCCCCACTTAACTGTACTGTGCTGTACTGACTACTTAACAGCTAAAACATTTTTTTTACTTACCACTTTACAAGTAAAGCCACCATGTCCAACTCTTACACACAGGCTGATATTGTTTACTTATATCTTATTTTAAAAGTTTAGATTATATATATATATATATATATATATATATATATATATATATATATATATAATAAGAA
>JAYMFT010001384.1:0-32351 GCA_038088735.1 Panulirus argus | reverse complement strand
TCTCTCTCTCTCTCTCTCTCTCTCTCTCTCTCTCTACCTATCTATCTATCTATCTATCTATCTGTCTATCTATCTATCTATCTCACGGGATGAGAGACGACGACTCAATCACTAACGCTTCCTCTTCTCGGTCGTGTCCTCCAGGTTCCTCAACGACAAGCCCATACGGGAGGAGACGCCCGGGTACACCATCCGCGGGCAGGAAACCACCGGGATCCTCACTATCCAAGAGGCTACGCCGGACTTCGTCGGCACCTACAGCGTAAAGGTACTGCCTGCCGTCCAGTCGGTTCCTCTCTCTCTCTCTCTCTCTCAAAGTGTCACATAAATAGTCATCTTTCTGGTTAAGATGTTTACCCTGGTCCAAAGTTTAGCAGGGGTTCATCAGCGCTTGCAATATCAAGGTGTTGAGTACCTCCCCTTCAGCCGTTTTCTTCAAGATGCTAATCTATCCCCCAAAGAAACTAATCATCTCTACACATTTTCTGTGTCCCGATCATTCTAACAGTCCTTGTACCGTCTTTGGATTCTGAGGCTTCTTTTCTATACTTCATTGTTAGAAGTTAGCTAACCAGTATTATACATTAAGGTCATCCTGTATTGGCATTTTTCTCGCGGTCCTTAAAAACGCCCCAATCCGTAGCTGGTCAATGAATACGGCGAGAGCAGTTGCAAAGCCAGGTTCCGTCTCCACGAGAAGCCGGCCATCACCGAAGGGCTTCAGGATGTGGAGTTCCTCGAGGACAACACCTGCAAGTACACCTTCAAGGCCACGGGCGTGCCCTTCCCAGAGATTAAGTGGTGAGTATACAACTCAAGGTCCTTCCTGCCGCCGTTGGGTGTGCGAATATGTAGTTATGTCTCCCTACAGGAGAGGGGAGACATACTGTCATGTTCTGTGTCTCGCCTTAGTAGGAGGGAGACATACTGTCATGTTCTATGTCTCGCCTTAGCAGGAGGGAGACATATTGTCATGCTCTTAAGTCTCTTCCCCTGGATGCCCATAGGGTCCATTGCTATCACCACTTGATATAAGCAGATAACGAATGGTTCTTAAAAAAAAAAAGATAACTGCGCAGGAGGTCGCTGCTTCAATAACAATTCTATGAAGCATTTACCGCTGACCAGATTAAGAGAACAGCCTTATGGATAAATGTAGTAGTCTATGACCGTCTTTAAGAAAAAGGTTTTCGAGTGCGGTTTCCTTTCCCTTCTAGGACCAAGGACGGCAAGAAGTGGTCTCCGGACGACAGTCACGTCAAGCTCAAAGTGGAGGGCGAGGACACCTTCAGCCTCATATTCGACGGTGCCAAGACGGACGACGCGGGTCATTATGTGGCCACCATCTCGAACGTGGAAGGCTCTACCACCACGGAGGGCACCATCATCGTCAACAGTAAGTCACATCCTCCTTCCACAGCACCAGCAAGGCAAGCGCTTCCAAAGCAGTGGTCTGGACGGAGGCCACTTTGACGGGGGTGGGGAGAAGGAGGGGTGGTGAAGGTGTTCCTCTGAGCCACTTGTAGTACTGTGGTACCATTTTGAGACGTGTTTCTTCTCGTCTATGGGTGTCTGCGTCGTGGGGTTCGTTGGTGTAGAGAGGTCTATGCCCCGTCTTTAGAGAACGCCGCAGGGTTTTACGAAAAGCCATAGCTTGTACGAAGATGTTAACGCATACGACTATCTTACATACCTTCATATAGCTAAGCTCGTGATTTTCACCATCGCCTCTCAAGAATTCAGTCGTATCAGAGGCGAAAAAACACAAGACAGTTCTCACGTCAACTGGTCAGAATGTAACACGATCTAGGATGATGTATAGACCTGACAAAATAGCCAGTGACGAATATTCACCAACAAGTTTTAAACGTTATCTAAGCGTAATGACCTCGAGGGATATTTTGGAATGAAACGCGAAGGAAAAGAGGAATGAAATGGTAAAATCCAAACGTAATGACCTCGAGGGATATTTTGGAATGAAACCCGAAGGAACAGAGGAATGAAATGGCAAAATGTAAATAGCTAGTAAGTGAGAAGATAGGAAAGGGACGCAAATGTTAGATCATAGTAATAACTCTTCTGGAAGCGGCAAATCATATCATTTAGGAAATAGTAACACAATTTCTCTTTGGCGTTGTTTGAAAAAGAATTACTGACACCATATTTCGCTTTATGAAGCCTAGTCATACCACAGTAACATCGTTATGGAATCCTATGAGTAAGTCTTACAGGTAAGCAAAAAACTTTAGGTGCTGAACAACATATATAGGCAGTTGGACCGTGGAACATCATTTAGTCAGAAATAGAACAAAAATACATTATTTAGACATCCAACTCAGACGTAGTGCGTTTTTTCACAAACTCATCTACTACGAAAGAAACGTTTGATTGTATGAAAAGGGATTTTGTAGTATAATCCTGATGACTTCTGAGCACCCAGCTCTCATCTACAGAAGCAAAAATGAGTAATCCTCTCTTAACATGTAAACACCCTGTGTTATGTGAGGTTTTTCTCATTCATGTGTCCCTCATATTCAGCCTCTTCCTCCTCCTCCTCCTCCTCCTCCTCCTCTTCTATCCTTGACATTGAAGAGGATCTCGTATGTGTCTTTTGTCTTTTACTGAATGTACTGTTTTTTGTGTGTGAAGTTGAGGCTACGGAGGGTAACTTAACTAAACTGATGCATAAAGACATGGGGAAAATGGAACTCTGGTGGATTGAAATCAAGTGTTTATGGGTTGTCCATGTAAATCTCAAGGGCTAAATCTTAATGGGTGTAATCAAGATCGTGCTTTAATTAGCTTCCAAGCATTTTCAGGTGTGTATAAAGACAGAGAATACACACACACACACACACACACACACACACACACACACACGTACGCAATCCATTATTTTACAATTAGTTCTTTAGGGAGAAATTATCATTTAAAGAGGAGTCAATCAGACAAAGGCATTAGGAGGGAAGGACTAATTAAGAAGGTAATTAGATAACTGAGGGGCTAAATGATATGTAATTGTTTTCACACTGGAGGACACCACTGTTGCCCCAATACTATCCAAAGGGGATATGGGGAAGGAGTCGAACGCTGGAACTGAAAGTGGTAGAAAAGACATAACCAGGGTATTATAACACTTTGATTCCACATAGGGCTCGTGATTCTGAAGAGGGGCTTCTCCATACGAGCTGAGGGAATATGCAGATAATGTACAAAGCCTCTGGAAATAACAGTGGTAGAGAGCAGAGGACACAGGTTAGAGGACCTTCCTTTGAATGGAAGTGGGATTACGGATGGCGTGCCGCAAGGCTCGACCTTGGTTCTTCAACACTTCTTAGGCAACGTAAAATGACTAGGTTAATGGGGTGGACACGACAGAAGTGACGAATTGTGATAGTTATATCATCTAACGAGGGAACTTTGGCACACTTCAGAGCCAGGGCGAAATTATAGGGATTATAGAAGGAAGAATGCTTTAGAGCAATTATTACCGCAGGAGTCTGGATGTAGAAGAGACACCCAGAGTTTCCATTTTCTTTTTCATTCTTTATGATGCCTGTTTAGCTCTTTATCCCCCCTTTTATTTTTGTGTTATGGCAGCAAAGGATATTGAATCTCACGCATCCTGTCAGTACGGACTGTTATCTCGTCATTTATGAATTTGAAATGTGTAAAATTTTTTACTGAAGGATGATGAATCGATTCAACACGCCTTTGCCTGTGATTAATTAAGTCATGATGTAAATGTCATAAGATCTGAAGACATTCGAGTATAAATAAGTAACAGTAATAAATTTGGGCTTACTGTGGATGCTTTAAAGTGTTACGTTTTAATCAGTCTTTTGTCTTTAAAAATGTGAGATTTGATCATCTATAGATCGAGAGTATTTGTTCGAGTTGCATATCGTCAACAGCTGCAATTTGAATTGCAAATTTTCAATCCATAGATGATCTAGTAATTACTGTTTTATATGAAGTTTTTTGCATCCTTATGTTTCCCCCTTGTTGATTTTTATGTGTTTTTGATCCTTATACTTTTAAACCCAGCAGGATTTTAAAATTGCCTTATGTTGAGCTAGACTGCGTACACAATTAGCATATAATTTTTTCATATTCATTGTATGCGAAATTCTTGTATCTGTTAGACCCCTAATGCAACCTAAAGAGTCCAGGTTTGTGCTAACTGTGTGTGTATGCAGTTTAGTTCGACATTGTTCATTAATTCAAGGAAAAAAAAAAGACTTTTTTATCCCATGTCTGTGTTATCCCCCACTCTATATAGCAGAGCCGACAGGTCACAGTCGGTTAAACGAACCTAGCAAAGAGACCGCTAGGCCCAGTTCCCCACGTAGTGCCGAACAAGTGGACACCAAAGACTCGACACGAGCGAGGGAGGTGAAGGGTGCTGAATACCAAGGTGCTGAGAAAGGAGAGAGTGATCTTGGTCACACAGACGGTGGAAATGGAATGGAAGAAGACGACCTCGAACCCGAAGGCTTGGAAAGTAAACCCGATGTTGGCTCTGGCGGTGGAAAGGAACATCTTGGGCTGAGTGCCAAAAGGAAATTCTCAGCTGACGTGGACCAGGAGTCGGAGGAGACAGTCACTTTCAAGAAGGAGAAGAAGACGGACGCCTCCGCAGAAGAAGGAGGAGGAGAAGAAGAGGGAAGATCCAAAAGCATGGAAACAGATGACGATGGAACGGAGGAATGTGGTGGAGAGCCGTCGAAGAGCGCTGACCGGAACTCCTACCAGAGAGGAAAACATCCACATAAGTGGAATACCTCCTCCACGCTCCACACCTCGAGAGACGTGGAGGTTGAAACGAGCATCACCGGCGACCGGGAGACCACGCTGACGAAGGCGGTGAACGTGGTGGTCAGCGAGGAAGTGGCTGAACACCAGGAGGAGAAGGGAGACGGAGATGATGATGACAACGAGGACTTCAGGCTCGTGGTTGGCGGGTACTGCGAAGCGGACTCTCCGGACGGGCAGGGGAGGCCAGGTCTTCAGGTACTGGCCTCGTGCAGCATCCACCGTCAGGAGAACGTTGCCAGGACCATCATCACCGGTAAGTCTACAGGCGTCACACACGCGACGCACTTCCGTAATCCTACTCTCAAGCAACTCTTTGGCTCGTAAAGGAGAACTCTCATATTTCCATTTGGTTCAAATCTCGCTTCTGATAAATCACCTTCTTCTGCCATAATGAATATTCCCCCATTAGGCACTGGTATATGATGAATATCTCAATTCTGTCAGTCATATGACTATACCTATCACTGCAGTTCCGCGATCAATCCGCTCAAAAAGAATGGGCGTCTGTTTTTTCTCCTTTGCAGCCGAGTCGGACGTTGGCGACAGCGATGACGTCTCCACCTCCGCCTTCATACACCTCAAGAAGACCATTGAAGTCGAGCAGTACAGAGGTCTGGTGTCCGACTCTGAGAGAGAGAGCGACTCCGAGGTCGAGGTGGCCCCCTCTCCCCAGGATGGTGGTGGTGGTATTGCTGATGGCCTCCCCATGTCCGCAGACCAGCCCAGCAAGGCCTCAAGTCCAGTTGGAGAGTCCCTGAGGCCGGAGTCGGGGAAGCTTTGTGACGACAGCCACGGACGCTCTTCGGTGAAAGTGTTCGATGCCAAGCGGAAGAGCGACGCAGGCGCACGGGACTTCGACGACGACGCGAGGAATGACGTCGGTGCCGTCGGCAGAGACGGCGATAACGCGTCCGGAAAGGACAGCGCGCCCGCGAACGAGCCGGAAGATGATGATGACGGGACGAACAACTTCGCGAAAAACGCGTCGTCTCCAGCGCAGCAAGACCACCTTCCCGGCAAGAGAACGCCGAAGAAATCCGTTTCCTTCGACGACACTCCTGAGGTTTACGAAAGCAGGAGCGCCGAAGAGACTGGGTCACCGGAAAACCGTACCTCAACCCCAAGAACGAAAGATGAAGCCAGAGACGTCGCCATCCGTCAAGCCGAGAGTGCCCAGAACGCTGGAGTTAAAAGCTCGGAAACCAAGCAACCTTCGGCAGGTTGCAGTACCGCAACAGGGGAATCCGAGCTTCGGGACCTCGTACGGCCTGCAAATGATCTGGAGACCACAGAGCAGTCCCAGGAGATAAGTAGAGGCCGCTTGGTCTCCCATGACGCCGGAGGAGGTAAAGAAGTCGAAGGACTATGCACCCATCACTACTACATCTGTTTGGTGTTCTAACTTCACATAGATCAAAGAAATGCTTCTCTGGTTTTTTAAAAAATAAATATCTCTAATTTCCTCTTTCCTTGGCTCATACTTTGGACAGTTTTTAAGTCGCTACTTTAGTAATATTATCAACTCGCTGTAGCTCTACATATGCCCGTAAGTAAGAGAGAAAAAAAAGACGCGTATTTATAGCAACTTTATGGCAGAATGCGATGTACAGATTTTTTTTAAATTAGAACAACTAAAAAATAAAGAGAAATGCTTCCTTTCAAAACGACATCTAAACAAAGAAATCAGTAATTAACCAAAGCATGTAAACACGTACAATACACACGTAAACGACACATATCTGGATAAAACTGCATCGTAAATCTCTCTGTTCTTTTCCAGCATTTTGGAATGTTATGGTACCGAAAATTATGATTTCGTGCTTTTTACGTAAATATTTCATTTCAGTTTTTTTTTTTATTTGGTACTGTATTATTCTTATTTTATGTTCTATTATGCATATCATTTATTTATTCTTAGTTCTAGTGCCTTTTAACATGTATGTTGATTTGTGCTTGTATTGGCTACTTCTTGGTATATATTATCTAAATGCCCCTGGCATACCTAACCTCTGTCTCCCGGATCCTGTATCCTGCACAGTGATTTTAGTCCCCATTTGTGCCCAATCTTACGTTAATTTCTGTTCCGTTAAAAGATAAACGAGAGAGAGAAACATCTATTGCTTACTTGAGGAGCTAAAGATCTCTTTTATATACATTTATATATATATATACATTTCGCTCACCTGTTCTCCATAGTAATGATTTGACAGTAATTCCCAACAATCACATCCTCTCTCTCTCTCTCTTATTCCCAATTACTCTCCATGATTCTTTGACGCCATCCTGAGGCAACTTTATCGATGTAAAGCGTCGCCTCTCGCGCCATTAATGCCATGTTTTTGACTACTACTACTACTACTACAGCGCCACCACACATCAAGGGCAGCAACTTCAGGGATGGCAAGACCTTCATCGCCATGCACAAGTTCCTGCTTGAGGTGGAAGCAACGGCTGTCCCGGAGGCAGAGGCCACTTGGTAGGTACCTTTTTTGTTTTTCTAAGGAAGTGTTCGAGCGGTGTTGCTCAAAAGTGGCATTTAAGGAGATACATGAGTTTAGGATAAGCTAGAGAAAGCAGATCTCACTGCTTGGTTCATCAACATATTTTTGAGAATACTTCAGATGTTTTCCGTGGGTGTTTGTCCATAAAGAATTATTAATCTTATGGCTTTTTGTAACAGGTATTTATTTTGGAGTCATGTACGTTTTCTGAATTAAACGAGGCTCATTAGTCGTCCATGTGTTATTTTGATAAATAGGTTATGTCATTGTTTACTTATAGCTCTTTCACCTCTGCATATTGAATTTTTCTTTTATTCTCATATTTAGATACTAAAGTGTGATAGATAAAGAAATATGGCGGCTTTTTTCTTCTGAGGTATATTTAAATGATGTTCTTTCTTTTCTCTCTTAAAGTAGGGAAAATATTGTGCTTTTTTATTACCTTTGATCCCAATTTAAAGAAAGATAGGGATTCATTTTTATCTTTGGGACCCTTAAGTAGTAGTAATAGTTATATTCTAGATTTTCCTTGCCTAAGACCCTGCGTCTATCTCTTTATTTGTAGTGAGGTGGTTTTTCACACGTATGTCCACAACCAACAGTGTCTTATTCCCAGATCATGTGCTAAATTCACAAATTAATATCTGATCCATTCACACAAATTTCTGCTTTGATTTAATCATAAAGGAAGAACCCCAAGGTTTAGTTATTAACCTAACCTCATTCGCTTGACTGAAAATGGAGTCTTAGAGATACTTTTCTATATCTAATCTTCGTGTGGAGTTCAGTATATAAGCCTCATCCTATTTCTACCAATTCTTTGATTCTAAAAGAACTAGAAAACTGATGTCTCAACCCCATTTTCATCATGTCGCAGGATGAGTGCCAAAAACCCTTGCGATTGATCCGATCCAGAATTCTGTTTCTTGTGAATCATCCTGAGGTCTCTCTTTTTTTTCTCTCACCTCCCCCGTTCCCTCCAGGTACTGCAACGGGAAGAGACTCTCAGAGGAGGAGGACAACGTCAAGTTTGCCTTCGACGGCAATAAGTACACTCTCGAGAGGTTCGAGTGTGACCCCGAGCACTCGGGAGAGTACAAGTGCGTCTTGAAGAACAAAATTAAAGAGGTCGAGGAAGTCGGCCAAGTCACAGTTAAGGGTGAGTGAGTCTCGACGCTTTGGGGAAAGAGAGAAACAGCAACTAGTCCGGTATTCTTTGGCTCGATTTAGGGGGTGGGGGGGTTTATCAGATGAGTTGGTTTACCTGTACTGCATGGGTTTATTTGGGTTTATAATATATAGCTAAAAAAGGCAAGCGGTCTTGCTTCACTGAAAGAAAGTAATCACATTCAGTTGTGTTATATTTACCGGCTATGTTCAGTGGAAGGATTTGTTGCAGCGTCTTTAAATCGAGAGTTTACATTGATACGTTAAATAAGCTTAAGAGTTTATCAATATAAAGAGCGAGTCTTTGGCTGCGTCGAATAGGATTAGCTTATCTCATGAAGTAAACGTAAGATGTACAGTCGCCACGTTAGATAAGTAAAGATAAAACCCAAAGCTTTTGTTTATGTATCATCGTATCACGCTGTAGCCATCTCCCAATCACTCTGTAACCATCTCCCAATCACGCTGTAACCAGCTCCCAATCCACGACATAGCCTAGTCCTACTATTCTGCAGATGCATCCACTCACACTATCCTCTATTCCAATCAGTCCAACATCATGTACTGACCTCACACTTCACCTTTCCACTGTGTTGCTCTCCCATCGTCCCATTCCACGGCCCCCACAACACCGTTCCGCCGGTCCGCCATAACGCAACTGACCCCCTATCTTCACTACTACCCTCCCTTTGCAGAGAAAGAGGCGAGAGTCCGCAAGAAGCTGGAGGACGCCTTCATCAAGGAACACACTGATGTCACGCTGAAGTGCCAGATCGTGGGCGACCCCATTCCAGACATCGAATGGTGAGTGATGTCAAGCTCGTGCCACTGACCACTGAGGTACGGGGGAGGAGAGTTCACGCAGTGGTATAAGAGATGGCAGAGCTCTGCACGACGGGATAGGAGATGGCAGAGCTCTGCATGACGGGGGTAGGAGATGGCAGAGAGCTGCATGACGGGGGTAGGAGATGGCAGAGCGCTGCATGACGGGGGTAGGAGATGGCAGAGCTCTGCATGACGGGGTAGGAGATGGCAGAGCGCTGCATGACGGGGTAGGAGATGGCAGAGAGCTGCATGACGGATGGGTTTAGTTTGCTACACTGGACTGTGTGCCTGGATGGTGTGGAAAAGCCATTCTTGGCGAAGGGGAACCTACGCTTGGCTGGAAGCAACCCCGGATGGGAGTGCGTTCCACGAGGCAAGGGTAATATCTTTCAAAGGTTCAGGTGGTAGGAATCAGATCAGCCAAGAGAAGATGAGCAGGTTACGGGAAAGTGGAGGAATGTATTGGCGAGCTCCCTGCATGTACGTGGCTTCTTTTATATCTCGGATGAAACGGAGGAGGAGTTTGGAACACTGAATAGAACCATAAGGAACTCCCCTGGTGATGGGGAGTGGGGAAGGTCTGGTTCTCGTAAGCCTGTGTCAAATATTGGGTTCTGTTCTACCAAAAGTTGACCATAACTTGATTAAAGTTGCGGTGAAAGTTAAGTCTTATCAACTTTCATTCTAAGTTCTGTAACTCTTAAACTGCTTTTGGATGACTAAGTCTCAGAAGGTTTTATCCTGGTTGTCAGCCTATATACAGACTTAACTCAGATTTTTTTTTAATCGCATTGTTTGTAGTGTAGTGAAGATAAGGACATTTTCATATGTATGAAGATGTAGGATGCGGTTCATGAGGAGAAAGGACTCATTTTTCGTTGAATTTTCAGTATCATGTCTTCGTATTCATTATATTCACTGTATTCCTCATGAGTGATTCACCCTTGTCCTTCAGGAAATGCACTCTTTAGGCATTTCACTCTTCAGGAAACTCTGAATCTTCCCGGCAGTGAATCATCCACATTTTCCCCTCCTCAGTGATTCATTTCCCCTCCTTCATTTTCTTCTTCTTCTCCTCCCTCCCTCAGGCTGCGTAACGGGAAGCCCCTGACGTTGTCGGAGAAGTTTGAGGTGTCCAGCGACCGAATGTCGGGCTGGCAGACGCTGGTGATAAAGGGCCTGAAAGAGGAGGACAAGTGCTCCTTCACAGCCAAGGGCAAGAACCAGCACGGCGAATGTGAGACTTCTGTGAGTACACGCGGCACTGAGCCATGGGTGCGCAGCGTTGTTCAAAAATGACTTAAAATACTCGGAAATCTATTCAGGATTAGCCGAGACGTCTTAGGGGATTTGTAGCTGTGACCTGACTAGAGATTGGGATACAAGCGTGTACATAGAATGACCTCATGTGTAAGACTCCTTCAACGGGATGTATAATAAAGTTGTGGTATGATTAGGATTTGGATTGGTAGGAAGAAGGATTGGAGGGCTAGGCTCCCAAAGGACTTAAGTCTTGGAACCGTACAGAACATCTGAAAGAACAGACAGTTGGAGAGCGTTGGTGAATCAGGATCAGATGCAAATTAAGACACAGTTCTTGTAGTAAATCACATACGCGTGTAAAGCGCTTATATAAGTAAACTCGCTGGAAAACTCAACATTCACAAAGTTCCACACAGCTTGGGGCTTCTATGTTTATTTTTCCCGGGAGTTTGCCGGTATGAAAGAAGATTCGAGAGAATGAAATTAATTAACAAGATATAAAGAAATTGATATAATTGTATAGAAATCGTTTTGTATTCTGACACTGGACTGATGGAGATGGAGGGAATAAGTGCATTAGTCAGTCAAAGTAGATATAGAAATAGCAGTTATGAAAAGTTGCTAAACTTGAGTTTTCTTTTTACAAGACAAAGTTGCTCTTGCAATCTGTGCTTCAACTGTTTGAGTCTCATGTTTACATATGCTTACCACCTCTCCCAATGTTTATGTATTGCATTTTTCTACTCTCCTGTAATTTTTACTTATACTCTTCTTACATATTCTCTCTAATTTTCTTATTTCACCCAAGGGATCCAGAAGATAAGAGTATTTTTTTGATATATATAGACATATGATATTTGGAATATACTGCCATCCCTCTTCTATCATCATCTCCAAATAATGCAACTCTCTTACTCGCAGTGCAACCTTGGAGTGCTCGTCAAGCCTCAGCCTGGACCACTGGACGATGCCATTGTGGACTATGGGAGGGACATCCACCTCACCGTCGGCGTTCACGCCATCCCACCTCCAACCATGGTCTGGTGAGTGGCTGAAGAAGAGGATGTAAATACCATCAGAGGTGTAGAAGGATGGTCAGGGGATGCCTCCTTGGAGCCATCTTCTCGTGCCTTTGTTGTTTAGGGGTTGATGCACACAGGTAGATGTGCTTCGCAGGCACAGGATGTGTACGCTTGTGCACACTTAAGGTTTCTGTGAGAACAGTGGTGGGGTGAAGCGTTATGGAGAAGATATTGTAATATTTATACTGAAATTTAGATTAGAAAAGGATTGCCAGTTTTTGGACTAGGCTATAACAAGGGAATTGGTAGGTAAGGGAAACTGTCTTAAGCGTAAGTCTGTCACAACATTAGCTAGAGAACAGTGGTGGTTGAAGAAGCTTTTGAAATCAGATGAGAAAGGACTAGAGATGAATGAGACACCTTGGACAAACGGGAGTACATAGGAAGGACAGGTGATAGGAAACCCTTTGCACAAGAAGAGATTATGGCAGAAACAGGGTAGTGAAGCAGAAGGCATTTTGTCCCTTTCTCATCACGCCCTCTGGCTCGACAGTCGACAGGAAAAAATGCTGAGTAGGAATTCCCTTTAGTACGAAGCAGTTATAATTCCATGGAAATCTTATAGGTAAGGGTGAACGGGGAATGTTCTAACTGCAGTACTGCACCTTACTTTAAAGCCTCGCCATATTTTAAAGCAATCGTTCCCTGCAGTCGCGTAAAGCCCATCGTACTTTAGGCCACAATAAAGCAATGACCCATGTCCATTTATCCACAGTAAACGGGTCCCTCATTGAGTCATGCATCTCAGACTCTTCATCCCAACCTGATGTTAATTCATTTTCTCTCAGCTGATTATGTATCGGTAGAGCAGAAAAGCTATTCGATATCTATAAGAAGATTTTGTTTTGTAAGCCTCCGTGATTTGTATATCCATTTCATCCCAAAACGCCACTGACAAAAACATGATCCTCTTCCAATTGGAAAAAAAAGTAATTCATCCCTTTTGAAGTCTGGCCTTTTAGAACGCCCTGTCTCGTGGTATAATTCCCCTTTCACAACACAAACCAAACGCCCTTCCCTGTGTGATGTCATCTCCTGAAAAAACAAACGTTTCCTGCCAGCTGCATATTGATTTAAACGTTCTCTCTCTTTTTTTTCCTCCCGTCCCACAGGACGTTGATGGGGAAGGAGCTTCAAGACAGCGAGCACTTCGAGTACACCCGTAACGAGGAGAAGGAGGTATACGGCCTTCGCATCCACACTGCTGTGCTCGAGGATGCCGGCAAGATTACTTTCACTGCCTCCAACGTCGCCGGCAGTGCCTCCGGCTCTTGCAACCTCAAAGTCCACAGTGAGTGTCCGCTGCAGGAGTAGTGAGGTTCTGGGAGGAGGCGAAGGGTTGGCGTTTTCATAAGGGAAGCAAGAGGTGGAATGAGTTTAGTTGTGGATAATGAATGATTGAGAAGTATTCTGGTGATGTGGGTGTTGTTTGTGGCAAGGATTTGGCGACAGTGTCTGGATTACTTTGATATACACTGGTTTACAGGAGATAATCCAGGAGGAGAGGTCATTCGTATAAAGTTGTGGGTCATTTCCCTTGTTCCCATTTAGTCTTTTGTCTCTCATTCGTCCCACACGCTTCTTACGTCTCACATCATCTCACTGTCTCTCTCTCTCTCTCTTTGCAGCCGAAGAGCCGTCTGTGATTGGCGCCCTGGAGGATCTCAGCTACTGCCTGGAGGACGACGTCACCTTCACCCTGAGGGCGTCGGGCCTGCCGCTGCCGGAGTGCCAGTGGAAGAAGAAGGGCGTCTTGATCCCGGAAGACGAACGCCACATCTACTCCAACCCGGAGCCGGGCGTCTACTGCCTCACCATCAAGGACCTCAACAAGAATGACTATGGAAGCGTGAGTCTCGGACTGGAAAGAAGGAGAGACGAGGGAAGAACAGAAGGCGTAGATAAATAGGGATAGGAACGAGAAGGAAGAGGAGTGAATGGGGCACCATGAGACCAGAGGGAAGAGAGCGTAGAGATGAGTGAGTGGATGGGAAATGGAAGAGGCTAAGTGGTAGGAAAGGAGGAATGAGAAATACGGAATAGATAATGGAAAAAGGGAGAGACGTAATGGGACAGGATATGTTGGATCCTCCTGACAGATTAGAGAGGGAGAGAGGGCGGTCTAGTTGGGGTCTTTTGAGCGAAGGAGAACACATATGTGCTTGTGGAAGAGATTACTTAAAATGTGAGGAGTTAAAGATTGTGAGTGGGTGAGTACTTACAGGAGAAGGAAGACAAATGCTACAATCTCTTTGGTGTAGTTATGAATGGAGACGGTGTTGTGCTCTGTGCAGTGGAGTTAAGATGGGAAGGAAATGTATTGTATGCAGGTGTATACATGGTTGCTGGAAGAGAGAGAGGGAAGGATATCACACTGCATAGTGCATGGTTATATAGTGAATAGGAGGCGTTGTAGTGATTGCGGTCGTTCTGAAAAGGAGAAATGAAGTGTCGTGTATTACAGTCAAGAAATGTAGTTATGGAGATCAAAGTGTTGTCAGACTAGCTTCACAGTCAAGGTAACTCTTTTGGTGTAATGAAAAGATGCAGAAGTACTCGGTAACAAAGCAAGGATGGCTTACAGTGGTAGAGAGTATGGAAGGCAGTTGGGCAGTCGCTCCAGCAAGCCTAGCAGGGTCTAACGGGACTTAAAGGGGAAAGCACTTGCACTGTGTGCTTATGGAGAGAAAGAGAGGGGGAGGGGAACTGTAATTTAGAGAGGGTGTGGTTTACGAGAGAGGGGAAGGAGTGGTAATGTTCCCCAGGACTCAGTTATGGACAGAGAGAAAGGAGATTATCAGGTGTAGTTGAGGGTACCAAGAGACTCTAACACTGGAAGTTTGCCAAGAGGAGGGAAACAGCGTTGGTTGATGAGGGAAGTTGAGTAATCAAACAAGCATAGAGGCAGTTTATTGAGAGGGGATTACCCGGGGTATGCGTCCAAATCCGTGTCCCCATATGCTTGCATGTCCACATCTTTTGTATTCAACTTCAGCGCTCTGCCAATGCTTTATATGAAGACATTATAACTTCACAAGCAGGTGCCCTGACCTCCTGCATATACACTGGAGGCAAACTTCGAAGTCACAGACTACCATTCTTTTCCAGTGACTCGTTTCAGTCGTCTGTAAACTGTGACGTCAGGTTTCTCCTAGTTGTACACGAGCACGTACCTGGGTCCCGTGTGTATGCGCACGTACACGTATTCATCCAGCCCATAGCATGAACATATGGAACGACATTTGCGTTCAGTAGCGTTTTCTGGTTTCAGGACTGACCTGAACCTTGCTGACTTTCACTGCTCTGACTTTCCTCCGGCTCTGCAGGTGACAGCGGTGGCCAAGAGTCTCGTCGGTGACTGCAGCTCGACGGCTGAGCTGACGCAGAAAAAGCTGCCGTGCGAGGTAGTGGAGGGCCTGGACAACCTGACGAAGGGCACCGAGGGAGAGGACGTCACCCTCACCGCCAAGATCAGGGCCTCTCCCAGGCCGACCTTCATCTGGTAAGTCGAGGGGAAGGAGAGAGGAGTGAGTTGAGTGTGCAAAGGTTTCACGGGAATAGGAAATGGAGTGGGTCACAGGACATGTCCCTGAAGTCACTTTTCTCCTCATCGAGTTGAGGAAGACCTCTTCCTCTTGGCTTACCTTCAGAAGGTTTTCGTGGAAGAGGAGAAGAGGGATAATGGGTAAAAGGAGAGGGAACAGTAGTGTTCAGAGGAAGAAATGATGTCGCGAGAGGGTTTTCTCAAGGCAGAATATACCACGCAGACCATTAGTATCTCAAAAAGACCCCTCTTAGGCCTATCTTCATCTGTTGAGTCAGGAAGTTTTTTAGAGGCAGAAGAGGAGGACTGGGAAAGACGATGGATAGTGGACTAAAGATGCGAATAATAACTAAGACAAGGGCTGGAGAAGAGAGCAGGTGTATGAGACACTCATGATGAAAAAGGAAAGATATTGTTTGGGATTTAGTGCTTAACCTTAAAAAATTGCCTAAAAAAAAGTGTGACTTTATGGACATGGCATAACAAAGATCTCTAACGTATGTTATTAATAAACATGTATCTAACCGAATGTAAAAAAAAATTTGATTATTGCCGAGTGATAGCGCTATTAAAGTATAACCCTGTAGATTTTCTGGTAGTAGTATCCCCCAAGCTGTTTGATTTCATTGGTGATGTTTATCCTCTTTGTCCTGCATGTAAATCTTTTCGGCCAGGCCATCTCAGACTCAGGCTGATTCTCGTCTTTGATATTTTACCCTTTCTTTCCGTCCTCTCGTTCACCTGTGTACCCCCAAATCCTCCACCTCTCTTCTCTTACCGAAGCCCGACTTATCTCACGTCTCGCTCATCCCTACCCCCAATATTTTCCTCTATCAGGACCAAAGACGGGGACGTGTGCGAAGCCTCAGGCCGGGTCAAGATCGAGATCAAGAAGACGTCCTATTGCGAGGCGACCATCTCCCTCACCTTGGTGGAAGCCTCCTCAGCAGACTCGGGCCAGTACCGCCTCAAGTTCAAGAACGAACTCAATGAGACCAGCACCGAGACTGCCCTCATCGTCAGAGGTAACTGGGTCCATACCGTGGAAGGTCACGTCAGGCAGGAGTTGAAGGTAGGAAGGAAGGAAGGAGATGGAGTCGGGAGACTGGCTAGGCTTTGGGGAAAGAAGAGGGAAGGGCGGAAAAAATATGGTGGGCAGAAGGAGAAAAGGAGAGATGGAGAAAGAGTGATGACAGACTGGGAATGATATAGGTGAAAGACCATTTTCTTTTAATCACAGATGATTCCTCATAGCTTCTGTGAATAATTCATCGCTCGGTAATCTTTTGAATTCAAGAGTTTTTTTCTTTTTTTGGTTTGCTTTGTTCCTTTACGCAAAAGTTGGAGTCGAAGCATCGCTGGAATTGAAGTTTTTGTAAAGAGCTCGCTCTTATCCAGATAACGGAATGACACACCAAGCAAAAGCTGTTGGTGTGTTGTGGTTTGTGTAAACAAGATTAGGAAAAAATATATTCATGTTCTTCACAGCTGATCGTTTCATGAAGGATTTCTGAAATAGATTTTTTGGGAGTGTCTTGGTCAACTTTTCTTGGAGGCGAGTCTGTTCTCTTTGTATTTGTATACTGATTGAGAAGCAACAGGTGTAGGTCTTGTGTGGACTTGAATTTTAATTAGGGTTTTGCTTCCCTGTAATATCATACCATGATATGGCTGCTAGTTGAATCTGATGAGATTATCCAATTAAGAAATAAGAAGCAAAATAATTCCACCTGCATTCCAAATATGAAGGTACTTTTTTATGATATAATTTTCATCATATAATTGTTTCGTTAATCACCCTAGACATTTATTCTCAGATGGCATCAAAGGGATAATGACAGTTCATATATTCATTAGTCTGAATTCGTCTGCATATATTGGATAGAATTATGGTAATCATGCTTAACCATGAAGCCTTTGCTGAGTGGACATAACTAGAACGAGTGATAAGTGCATAGCTTAAGTTAGGTTTTAACTACAAGCCAAGAGATTCAACGACTTTTGATACCTGATTTTTTGAATGTGCTCGTTTCTTGACACATTCGCCAGGGGCTAGCCTACTTTAAACCTGTAATTCATCAAAAGCATGACAAATATTTTGGTTCATGTTTGGTTTTTGATATTTTGTGGCCTTTTCGTTGTTCTTTTGTTTGCAAGCAGCCAGATTACCTTTTTTTTCTCTGAGGTTCTCCGTTTTCTTTGCAACCTCAGGCAATGGCAACACATTTTTGTGTTTTGAGTAATTATTTCCTTGCACCTCTGTGAGTGTGTGTGTGTGGGTATATCTATTCTCAGGTTTCCTTCTGCTCCTATTCTATTATGTGCATTTATGTATATGAAAAGGGTATGAGTAGAATCCTTGAATTTAGTTAATGAAGGACATTGTAAGTGAATCAGTTTGCTGTGTGAAGTGTGAAAAAAAAAAGTAAGGAGGACTCTTAAAAGTGTGGAGAACCGTGTTTAAGTAAACAATCCTGTGGATGGGTTGATGATGGAATATAAGAGAGAGATGGAAGGGGTCAGTGATGCTGCAGAGTTTGTGTGTGTCCTTGCATCAACCCGTTAGATATAGGAATCCAAAGATGATAGACAGATGAGTAGATACTGATGCTATCTCTTTTGTATTCATTCTTCTCTTAATCTTTGATGCCCTCAGCGGAGCGTACAAAGCCCAAGATCGCCAAGAAGCCGAAGGATATGGAGGTCATGGAGAACAAAGGGGGCATTTTCGAGGCGAAGATTACTGGCTACCCGAAGCCAGAGGTCAAATGGTAAGTTGGACTTCAGTGACGTGGAAGAGGTCGAAGGGTAGATTAACGTCTCGCCCGAATTTTAGCAAATAGCATAAAAAAAATACTTTTACGGGTAATGAGTCAAATGCATTGGTGTACGTAGCTTCCCCAACTAATTTCTTGGCTACAGATGAGGACGAGGTCACTCAACATACTCCATTTAGGGAATTGGTAGACTTGTCTTGGTTGGTTCTTAAAGCCAGACTACATATACGTTACACATAAGGTGCTCCCAGACTCTGCCTGCTTAAGTTTATTAGTAAAATGTCCCCTTTGGAGAGGCTGTCTCATACTCAGTTGATGGAATAGAGTACAGACTGAACCTTTCGGTTCAGTAGAGTTCATCCTGCCCCTGCTACTGATTGTAGCGCAGCCCCTGGAGTTGCAGGACCTTCCCCCCCCCCCCCCCTAGATTTTTTCAAAGGAGTCCTGGGGTTGGATGATAATCATAATGAAAATGATGAATGAAATCTTGATTCATTTTTTTTTAGTGATAAACTCTCTTTATATATGATTTGCTGCTGATGGACCTTTTTTTTTTTTTTGTGTGTTAAAATTTTCCAAAGGATTCATTTAATGTAAATTTTTCAGATGACTTTTGTTAAACAGAGACGTTTTCTTCATCTAGCAGGATGATTGGCATGCGTTAGTAAAATGAGGATGACACTATAGCATTTCTGTTTTCTATGTGTTTAGAGGTTTAGAGCAATTCATCTGACCCTTTTCACACATATTCAACACTCATCTAGTGACTAGTGTCCCAGTGATATTCACTGATTTCAGTTAGCAAGAGGAACCACCATTTCATTGCATTTGCCATACATTTCAGTCCTCTCATTTGTTCCACAGTTGCATTACCACATATTGCAACCATCTCAGCAACTTCCCCACATTTGATTAGGGCACTGAATAATTCGGTGGAGTATTGTGAGACGCAGTTACTTAGTGTTAAGCACACTGTAGAGATGTCCAGATATGCAGAATTGTAGATATAACATTTTATTCCATTGATTATGGGCATTTAAGTAGCCTCGCTCTCGGTGCCTTTCAAATTGCAATCAACTGGTGTTTGCGTCATCCAAGCATTGACGCTACCAGCACGGTAAACGACCCTTGGCCACCAGATGTCTCCTTCAACCGGCATAAAACCCTATACAAACCTCCATCATCGTCCACTACAACCCACCATCGCCCCTCCTTCAGGAGCTACTTACCCAACGCGTCTCCCGCACCACCAGGTTGAAGGATGGGCGCCAGGTGTACCCTACGGACGTGATTGACACGGGCATGACGGCGGACGGCTTCTACTACCTGGAGTTCAAGGTGGTCACCCAAGAGGACGCCGGACACTACACAGTCAGTGCCGCCAATGACGAAGGCACTGCGGAGGCCGAGATGACGCTCACCGTCAGCTGTGAGTACCTGCACTGCAGCCAGGCACTGTCGGCTTAAACTAGAACTCCTAAGACGGACCTGACTGTGTCACTCTTCAGTAAATCACTTATTTTTGTTATATCTTTCAACTTATCAGTTATCACGTGATTTCTGTCTTGTTCCACCAACCTTCTACGTCTCTCTCCCTTCGCCTCTCCAGCCCCGCCGTCCAAGCCAGAGTTCCTGCAGAGTCTGCGAGCCAGCAAGGTCATCTTGGGTTACCCCGTCAGGATGGAGGTCAAGCTTGCTGGGTCTCCGGTGCCAGAGGTCCAGTGGTGAGTTACTCTCTCTTAAGTTAGGTCACTCAAAATGGGTTTGGTATAAGTTACCCCTTTAGTTACGTCACTCAAAATTGGTTCAGGATAAGTTACTTGTCAAGTTAGGTCACTCAAAGTTGGTTTAGGATAAGTTACTCATAAGTTAGGTCACTCAAAATTGGTTCAGGTTAAGTTACTCATAAGTCAGGTCACTCAAACTGGGCTCAGGATAAGTTTCTCTTAAGTTAGCTAGACTGGGAGGGAATCATGGATTGTAGTTGTTATTTCTTTTTTGTTCCATGTTTTTTATATGTTTAAATATTGTTTATGTGAGACTCTGATGCAGTTTTGACATATCTAGAAAAATTACTGCACAGTTCTGACTTTCCTTCTGAGTTTTTACCAAGAATTTTGGTGTGAGATTAATATATTCATAAAGATATATTGATATTAACATAACTATCACCGTTGCACCTATTGCTCCTAGTGCTACCTCGCTTAGATTTAACAGATAAGCATTAAAGGAAAGTAAAATACATTTCATAAAGGCATTTTTTAGGAGCTCCTTAACCTGCTAGACATTTCTCTTCGGGAGTGGAAGACTTCGCGTCCTTTGAACAACACTTTGAAATACAGTAATTTCGGGTCTTTGAGCCAATGTCATTGCCCGTAGAGTGATGCCCGTGATGACGGCAGCTCCCACAGATGTAATCAGGGTCTGTTTTAGCTCAGTTTATCCGGCCTCTGAGAGGGAGTTCAATAGAGGAGGTGTTAGGAAATTCAGAAGAGCTCGTCTCCTAAACTGAATCTCACACCAGACTGGTGGAAATTTGAAAGTCAGACGAAGATTGTGGGAGTTTCGAAGAATATCACTCCACCAACTTCAAAATTTTCTGTGATTTGTTTTTAAAGTGATTTTTATAAATGTCAGATGTTTTTATGACACGTTATTCTCTCTTTTCCATTCATGATTTAGATGACCTACCAATTATTCTCGATTCTTGCCGTTAGTTCCTGCAGATGCATCACAGAAATTATTTTGAGGTGAACTGAGAGACAAAATGAAAATGTTGAGAGGGTTATGTACTGTGAAGAGGTCATTAGCAAGGCGCTTAAATAAGGGTCTTTTAAGTTAATTTGGCCAGTGAGAACACATGGGCGACACTTGAGTCAAGAACATAGATTGCAGGACAGTGTAAGGTAACAATTTGTGTGACAGCCAACGACTTCAGAGTTTACATACGGATCACCAATTCCCAAGGGATGTTTTCTTTCATCCTCAAACCAATCAGTTACAAATCCAGTCATGCATGGTCACACACGTATTGCATGATGATAGATAATCATTTGTTCTCTTTCTGAGCATCGATTGGCCAGTCAGTACCACGGTCATCTATAGTTCTAACTGATCACTGCTGCTTTCACAGTCTAATTGTCACTTGTGAATTGCATTTCCCTTCGAGAACTTGTTATACTTTCCCTCTGTGGTACCAAACAAGCAGCCAGTACCTACCTGACGGGGCAGTTACGTACGAGCTGCCGTTTGCCTACGAGTGAGTTAGTTGATGGCATTCCCTTTCAATCTCCAGGTTGAAGGACGGACAGCCCCTGAGCATCGACGGGAAGCATTTCAAGCAGTTGGTCGAGCCTGACGGCACGGTCTGTCTCCAGATCGACTCCGCTACTGAAGGGGACATGGGCGAGATCACCTGCGTGGCCAGGAACCCCGAGGGAGACTCCAAGTCTTCTGCCACGCTCTCCGTCCTCGGTAAGGTCCTACTCTGAAGGCTAGTAGCCACGCTATCCGTCTTCGGTAAGGTCTTACTTGAAGGCTAGCCACGATATCAGTCTTCGGATAGGTCCTACTCGAAGGCTGGCCACGATATCAGTCTTCGGATAGGTCCTACTTGAAGGCTGGCCACGATATCAGTCTTCGGATAGGTCCTACTTGAAGGCTAGCCACGATATCAGTCTTCGGTTAGGTCTTACTTGAAGGCTAGCCACGCTTTCTGTCCTCGGTAAGGTCCTACTCGAAGGCTAGTTCCCCTTTCTCTAGATACACGACTTCTGTTTGGGCCATTCTCATCAAGGCTTGTTTTGTTTTGAGTAGGACTCGCTGTGACTCTCTTGTCTCCAGCGTCTGCCTAGGCCACAGGCATCCTACCCCATGACGGGATAGCTGTTAAAGGCTAGCCAGGGTCTCAGTTAGTACCCTTTTAAGGCTAATTTGTCTCAATTATAGTAAACAAAAAGTGAGTGGCGTGTGATTCACCGTGATTCACTCCCCCTTGAAGACTGATTCGAGTTTATGCCGCGCCCCTCAAGAGCTTGAATCTTGTTTTTCCAAAGACTGAATGGCATTTGTCCCCATATTTAGCGAGAATATACGTATATATCAGAACAGGAATAGTTCTCTCTTTCTGATCTCACTTTTTCCTTCAGTTCAGCTTTCATCACTTGATTTCGTATACAGTGACCGGAGGCCTACTCCTGTCCCGGTACGTCATGGCAACCCTTTCTCTCTTTCTCTCCCCAACTTCCAGGCTTCACGCGAGAGGACGGTCAACCCGACGGGCCGGCCAGGTTCACCGAGGGCCTGAAGGACATGTGCTTCGACGAGGGTCAGGTCATGAAGTTACCAGTGGCCATGAAGGGCGGCCCTGTGCCCCACATGAAGTGGTACAAGGACGGGGAGGAGGTGAAGGTCGGAGACCGGGTCTTCTACACCTACGACGGAGACAGGGTAGGTGTCATAGGGTCTCTGGAAGACCAACCCCACAGACGTAATGCTATACCACCAGGGCAGGGTGGTGGTCCAGTTCGAGAGGGGTTCGCTCCTGAAGACCATCCCATTAACGGTAAATATAGGTATACATGTACCCTAGCCTGAGCCAGGTACCCATTTTATCGACCAACACCACCAGTGGGTGGATGAACAGCTGGATTGACTGTGGGCCCACTGGCGAAACCAGGACTCGAACCTATGCCACGCTCGACCCTGCGCGGGCGGGCGGGCGGCCCGCGGATGCGTCACGGTCAGGAACGCTAACCGCTACACCACGGGAAGTAAATTTGCACTGTAGTGAGTCAGTAAGTGCTGTTTCTTAGGTCAGTCCTGTGTAAGGTTAGGTTAGTACAGTACTCGATTACTGTATTTCAAATTCACTCCGAATGCAGATCATTACGTATGGTACATCAGAGAACATTTCCTCTAGATTAAGCCAGTACTAAGTCAGGTTAAAAATCATTACTCTATGGTGGTAGTTAGTACTTCCTAATAGTATGTTACCTTTAACTATGAGTAGGTCAGCATAGTCGAAGAATATGTCTTCTGTTTGTTGCTGCGGCAAAGGCGTGTGTATTGGAACCGACTGGCTGAATCAATACGAAAGCAGGGAATGCATTTATTGATGCTTGCTATTACTGTCCCTGAGCTGAGGTACATCAATACATATACCATTATTAAGGAGCCCAGTATGCTCTTAGGGTAATTTAGTACTAGATTTATTTCCTCAAATTACACAAATTACCATTATTTAACGCATTGCTTACACGATAACTTTTAGAGTTACATGTCGTTTGAACGTACTAGTCTTTTCTAATTTTTAATTGCATTTTGAGCTATAACGAGGTAGTGTCTTGAACAAACAAACAAAAGCAATGCTTTCATTTGCATACATCTACGCGTTCATTTGTTCATATGTTCCATACTGGATGTAGTTAATGATTTAAGTACGTTGTGTACTATCTCTTTTGCAGAAATAGATTTCTCTATCAGTACGTAAAGTAAACATGTTTCATTATTGAGAAGAGCATCATCGCTCAAGTGTACCATGTCCCCCTCCTCTGCATATCATTTCCTCTCACCTTCACTATCAGTGGCATTCACTCTCACTCCCACTGGCATTCACTTGTGTTCATCACCCAGGCGTTCTTGGAGATCCGGCCTGCGCGTGGCACAGACTCGGGCGTGTACAAGTGCGTCATAGAGAACAGCCACGGGTCAGCTGAGACGGAGTGTGAAGTCACCATCAGGAAGGCGTACGAACCTCCTTGCTTTACCTCGACCTTCCCCAACCAGGCTAAGGTAAGGCTTTACGTTGCGGTTACGGCCGTGGGAAAAGCGTGTGGTAGGGTTGGCTGAGAGGCCTTCTGTAAAATGCTGTGAAAATAAAAATGTACATGAAAAACTTGCAATATATATATATATATATATATATATATATATATATATATATATATATATATAGACACTGCACTAGAGTTACTCTCTGCCTCTCAGAGAAGAGGCGCAAAAAGGCTAAGAAAACGGGACTGGAGTTCACCAGTTATGGAAACTGCTTTGCCGTAGCCAACCCTCATTTGAGGGAGTTCTCGGAGGGCACTTTGCCATCAGAGACATAGATGGACAAGAGAAGAGAATGCTCAAGAGTGTAAAGCTCCCTCACCTTACAGTACGAATAGATAATTACACACATAACCATGGCTTCCATCATATATTTGCATACACTCTCAATCTTTATTCAGTACGTTCAAAAGAATCGTCGACTCCCGTGCTTGGAAAAGCATCACCCACTTTCTCTCACGACAATGATTTGATCCTACGTAGATAATTTCACGTGTGTATTACATTTAAGGTTTTTTCCCCCCGTTAACTAACATCTTAACCCTCTTTCAAATTACCGTCATCAGCTTCCCGGACGGGACGTGAAGATGTCCGTGAAGTACGACGGGGTTCCGATCCCGGAGCTGAGCTGGTACTACAACGGGGAGCCCATCGCCATAGACGGGGACAAGTTCCGCATCCGGAAGGAAGGCGACGGCCAGACCCTCGTGCTCAAAGAATGCACCTACAGCGACTCCGGCTTCTACAAAGTCGTGGCCAAGAATCGCGAGGGGCAGGTCGAACACGAGGCGGAACTCGACGTGTCTGACGACGTGTAAGTCCTGCCGGGCATGAGATCTCAGCTAGAGAACGTAAAGGGGTATATTACTTAACTCTTCAAGGGGTTTCCCAGCCTCAGGGGGTATATAGGGGAAGGGGATATTCACTAGGGGGTGATATTCACTCTTATTGCCTCTGCAGGAGGCGAGGATTTGGTTTATATCAGTCCGATTCCAAGAATCGAATCATCTGATACCGTAGGAAGAATCACCATGATTCACACACTAACTTTAGGGAGTCTTTAACTAACATTTTTCCAGGTATTGATTCATTGTGATACACTTTTTCAGTGGGATTATATAAAAATCCTTTTTTTTCTAGGGGGATTTTGATACACATCACGAAGATTAGTTGGGGGGGAAGGGGTCTTCCTTGGGACAGTCCAGGCTGAACTGATTCCCCCCCCCCCCTTATTTTTTTCATCCAATCATCTTAACGATCCGCAAACAGACAATCACACACACAGAACATGAGGTTCCTCACTGTCGCTTTCCCTCGACTCTTTCTCTCTCTTCCCCCCGAACAGAGACCCCAACCGTAAGGCCGAGGCTCCCGTCTTCCTGAAGGTGATCGGCGACCAAGAGGTGTTCGAGGGCTACAAAGCGCTCTTCAAGGCGATCGTGGTGGGCAAGCCGGAGCCAGAGTACAAGTGGTTCAAGAATGGCAGTCCAGTCGTAGCCACGTGAGTAGTTAGGACGAGCGCTTGGTCATTCGAGGCGGGAGGACTTGTGTGACTGCCCTGGCCTCGCGGGGAACCCCAGAGAGAATCCCCAGAAGAGACAGAGCTTCTGACACAAGGAATTATTATACATCTTGCACAAGAATCTAGGGTCTAACATGTCAGGTGTATGAAGAGTAAACTGTACTACTCCTCCTCTGCCCATGCACTGTACTCAGTCAGATTATCATCATCCCGTCGAACTGGATTCTAATTCAAAGATGGTAGATTCTATTTCAAAGATAGGGTTAGACTACAAACAGTTTATACCTGACCACAAGCCTTGCCAGTAATTCTCTCTCCTACATTAAGACCCTACACGTTTATCAACACGGAAAGGATTTTGAATTTGTATACAGACTTTGCATAACCTCATTGTTACATGCAACATAGAATATACTTTGAAAAATATCTTGTGTGTACATATTAGCTTAATGTAGGCTTCACAATTGATTAATATCCTGGACAGTCGAGATTATAGGTACCCCAGTCCATAACTGGGGTAATCATGGTTGTTCAAGTCATCACTACAATACCAATCAAGTCATGTAGACATGACGTGGTAAGTCTTCCGAGTTTAGTAGTTTGATGGTGCCAACTCGTCTTCTAGGCTGACCCCTCACTACCTGGAAGGAAGTCATTGGAGCACCTAAATCGTGTTTGACCACCCCAGGTGCACTGGGTCAGACCAACTCCTTTTGTTGCTCTGGTATTTACTCGCCTGGGACAAAACATGTGAGGAAAGTGTGGACTTGTATATGCAAATGATTCAGAAACGAAAATGGTAGTAGGCTTGTTGTTTGCTGAAGAATGTACCAGTTGTTTATTTTTCCTGGCTTCTATACAATATTTATCACATCTGTTTTGGTGCAGATTCTATACGAGTGTAGATTTAGATTTTTTTGCTTATATATTTATTCCTTTGCCAACTCTGCCTCATCGATGTGACACCCATATCCTCAAAGTATTTCCGGGCGTCATTCGGAACCACGTATCCCCACATGTAATGTTTATATGCAATGTATATTAGGCTCGTCTCCCCTCTTGTTTTGAACGAACGTCACGCGCTCTGTCGGCAGAAGCTGTAAGTTCGCGGGACGTCAACACGCTCCCTTGTGCCCTCGCTAATCTCACTCGCTCACCAGAAGTATAGAGCCGTCTCGTTACGAATGCATTTAAACGTTACCATATACAATTAATGTCTTTAGAATGTGTAATCATTATTCCTGAAGCAACTTGATAGCGAGAAACCGCGAGAACTGATAGTTATGTACTAGAACTGTTATATGATATTAAGTATCTAAATTTTCCTTTTACCCACGTCCCAAACCATGGAATTTAAAATCTTTATTTTCCATCATGAGGGACGGCGAGACTATATGTATATCCCTCGTGATCAACGAACAGCGAAACCCTTCTGCCTTCACTATGAAAAGAAAACAACGATAAGAGGATTTATACCCCACGCACGAGTCGGAAGCCGAGATACGAGAAGATAAAAGATATATTCTGCAGCTTTTAAATTTTCCGGAAACTGTCCTTTTAGAGAGGAAATAAGGTTTGCCTTAAATGAGAGAGCGTTGAACCAAAAAAGAAGAAAATAACACTACCGGTATTATCATATGTCGAAGTAGTGTCCTGGTAACTGAAGTGATTGGAGAAAAGAAAAATAGATAACCCTATTTATAGCTAGGCTATTGGTAGCTCAACCTCGGCTATACCCATGACTCAAGACCTCGGCTGTCTTGGATTTCAGCTGTGGTTTGAGCTGGTTTCACGGACGGCGTGAGCTTTCAGACCATTATAATTAGTGTAGACAGGAGTACGCACCATTCTCAATTTCTTGGGGTCCACCCTCAAAGCCAGATGGATGCCCGCCGCCCGCACATTTCCTCAAACACGCGCCCTTCCTGCCTCCTGCAGGAACCGCGTCATCATCGAGAGGGACTCGGAGGGCCTGGTTCGACTCACCATAAGCCACGTGAACACCGAAGACGCCGGGGTGTACCAGCTGAAGGCCTGGAATGACCACGGAGAAGCCTCCTGCCAGGGAAAGCTCATCTGTGAGAGTGAGTATTCGTAACGCTGTGTGACGGAAGAGGATGTGCCGTTTTGTTCTTTTCATTATCGGACGTTCCCGTCGAAACGTTTTAGGCTGTAAATTCAGTGGGTTGGTGAGCTATAATTCTAACCACTTAAGAAAAAAAAAACAGTTTTGTAGTCATTTACTTATATACACCTACTTACACGATGGTAGGAACTCTTTTTAAGTGTTTACTGGTGCATGAGAACAGAGCTTTCCTCAGTCGTAAAGTAGTCCTGGAAATATGATTGTTTACGATAACTCTCGTTGATAAGTAAGTGTTTGTTTGCCTCTTGCTATGAAGATTCAGTTATGTTCCAATATTCTGTCCTGAAGTCCATGAAATTCTCGTAAATGTTAGGCAGGAGTCATGCAGGGTTGATGTTGTCTACCTTCCACTTGGTAGGAGACAGGAGTTCAGCGTGAAATCAGTGCTGGAATTAACGAGTCTTTGTCTCTTAATGTTGGCTGTTGGCTTAAGTAACCTGTGTGAGGCTGAACCTCTTCGTTACCAGACTTCTTTGAGACGTTATCAAATTTAACATTGAGATTTAACCAAAGAAAATGGGAGTGGGGTGGGGGTAGGGGGAGACTCGCGAGATTAACTTTAAAAAGTATATATTTAACATTTTAGGGGTTTAATTACTGCCTGATGTTAAAAATGCCTTTGCTTCCCCAGCCCTGACGAGCCGCAAGAAGCGCCCAGTTGGAGACGAGTACCAAGGATTCGATAGGCTCCGACGGTCGGGCGTCCCCATGCCCTTGCCCGACAAACCGATGATCAGCGCCCTCTCTGACCGACGCGCCACCATCACCTGGATGCCCTACCTCAGCACCCCGCCGACCAAGCCCGTCACCTACCAGGTGGAGATGTGCGAGTGCCCCGAAGGAGACTGGGTCACCGTCAGGACAGGTGAGGGTGAAGAGGGAGGGGTGGTTCCTTTCTCGTCAGGACGGGTGGTGGAAGGAAGGAAGGGGCCTTGTGTGTGTCTGTCAGGACAGATGAGGGAGACAGGGTTGGTGTTTATAACAGGAGACAGGTGAAGGATGGCTGAGTTCCCCCCTGTCAGGAGTGAGAGAGGGCCTGGGTCTCAAAGCAGAAGTAGACCTAAGGGAGAGAATGGGTCTTGTCAAGATAGGATGAGGGAGAACGAGTCTTAAGGTATATGAAGGAATGGTCTTGTAGAGGATAGGTACACAGATAGGTGAAAGAGAGGGAAGTGAGTTGTAAGACTAGGGCCTTCCTGAAAGATAGAATGATTAAGAAATAGGTAGTTAAGTTGGTGAAAAATTAACAAAAAATATAGATATTGCACGAGATCACCACAGTATTAAAGTCAGTAAAGCACAAGAGAAATAATGAAAAAAATAAGATAGTGAAATATAGGATAAGCAAGAAGGACTTTGAGGAAAGCAAAGGTACTAAATAAACGTGAATATTTGTGGTTCTTCAGGTATCATCGGCTGTGGCGTGGACATCACCAATCTCTTGCCCAAGAGCGACTACAAGTTCCGGGTCCGCGTGGCCAACAAACACGGCGTGTCTGAACCTTCTCCATATGTCATGACCTACAGGTGAGTCTCGCGGTCGTTTTGCCCCTAATTTGTTTTTTGGTGTTCTGTCTTCGACATTCTTCACGACGTAGCTCCACGTGATGTTGTGACAAGGCTGATGAAGGATCGGTACACCTTGTAGAAGAATATGTGGGAGAAAGAGAAGAATGCGTGGAATGGTTTAAGCGAGGGTGGAATCTAAAGGACAGAGATTCGAGGAGGGGACATTTTTGCTATGGTCACCCCCTCCGATGTGGGAGTTCGCGAAGAAAACGGGCGTCAGACATAGAAAGGAAAACAGAAATGGAGTAACTTTGTTTATCATGTCTTCAGATCAAAACCATGGAATCAAACGAGAATAGATACATTTTCTTTATCCCAGATGCGTCTAGCCACGATTAGATTTTGTTTATTTACTTGTAGTATCTGTTCCAAGAGCGTCATCAGCTTATACGGACTTCGATAGAATGGTAACGAGTCTATACCACTCAAATGGTGGTGCTTCCTACGCTGAATCTAGCAAACGTTCTTATATTTCAGTCTTTAAGTGTACTAGCGAGATCCGGGCGCCGTGCCTCATGTTACTAGAGAATACGCTCGTCAATATTTGCTATGCCGTTTACTGAAAGTAATGCAATTGCTATAACGAACCCTTGATTATTCTGGAGTGCTGATGTCATATGTTATTTTACACTATATAAAAGCTTGGTATGTGACGGTGTGAGTTGTGTCAGGTACTCATTATTCAGATCATTCGTTTCATTCACAACTGTTAAACTTATGAATACTTCTTTGCATATTTTCCATCTAGATTCTCGCTTGATTTCATATTATGTCTTTCGGTAGTTTTATTGGTGTGTATGTTCTAACGAGCTGTTCCCTGCTGCTGTCCAACAGCTTGTTTGAAAGTCTTAGAAGGTTGTGATCAAGTTACCCCTTACTCTTTTATCTTCCATTTATGGGCCTTGATCTTGTTACTGTATCTAATTTCCCCGTAATTTTAGAAACTTGGAGGTTGTGATTATGTTACATTGTACGCTTCGAACCGGTCACCCAAACTCGGTTACCTTGATTACTGTGCCGTCACTACCGCCCTCCTTTGGACCTTCTCCATTCGCTCTGTGTTCCTTGCAAGCACAGGTGACCAAACTTGAGAAGTGTTTTCTAGTTCTTTTTTTAGTGTGTTAATAATTTGGTGAATATTTCCTTATCCTAATACTTTAATGGAATTTTAATACTTTGCCGGCAGACAGCAGACAGTTTGTTTACTTTGCTGTTGTCCCTACTGTTTACTGTTGCTCTAGCAACGGTGTGGCTGGGCCCCCTCCTTAGGCGATGAGTATAAGAGACAAACTCTATGCTGGCAAGTACTAGAACCGCATCCAATTACAGGGAAAGGGAAATATTTAACAAGCTGTTCATATCTAACATTTGGCCGAAAGGAAAAACATCTTTAGTCACCGCACTTAAAGCCACAAAAGAACTGCTCCTCTACTTTAGTCACCGCACTTAAAGCCACAAAAGAACTAACCAAGAAGAAGATGCAGTGGGGGTTTAGTATACCTTTCTCTCACACATTTGCCCTCACTCTCGCGTCTCTAAAACCTTCCGAAGACCATTCCCAGATTCGTCGGTGTCTTGAGCTCACTCAGCCCTAATTACGTCGCCTCCTTCAGGCACAAGCTGGAGCTGCCGCCCATCAGCTATGAGCCGAAGATGGACCCGAGCTACGAGTACAAGGGCGAGGGTCCCTACGTCCCCGAAGGATTCAGAATTAGCAGAGACGGACGCGGGAACTACTATGCCGCCCCGAGGTTCCTTCGCCTCGACCACGACACCCAGTACGGCTTGAAGGGCTTCAACGCCTACGTCAAGTGGTACGCCTACGGGTACCCGCAGCCCAAGGTCAGGTTCCTGTGCAACGACGCGCCCGTCGACTTCGGCAGCAGGAGCCGCTATAGCTTCACGCACGAGTCCACCGGCGAGATCTGCCTCTTCATAGACAGGTGGGTGGTGGAGCTGCTTGATGGGGGGGGGGGGTGTTGGAGCTGCTTGATGAGGGGGGGTATTGGCGCTGCTTGATGGGGGGATGAGGATGATTCTTTAAGGGGTCGAGATCTCGGAAGTTTGCCGGGGGTGGGGTGTTTAAGGGGATTGACGATTGAGAGAGTTGATGGACGTCAAGAGAAAGGGGGTTCCCTTTGGCCTTAAGGCGCTGGTGTGGTGAGGTCTTTCACAGCACGGGTTAGGATGTAACACAAATTGAACACTTTCACTTTATAGAGAAATAGATGATTATAGAGAGATAGAGGGTTAGGATTATAGCGATAGAGAGTTGGGATTATAGAGAGACAGATTAGGATTACAGAGAGATAGATTAGGATTATAGAGAGATAGATAAGGATTATAGAGAGATAGAGAGTTAGGATTATAGAGAGATAGAGGGTTAGGATTATAAAGAGATAGAGGATTAGGATTATTGAGAGATAGAGGATTAGGATTATTGAGAGACAGGATTAGGAATGTAGAGAGACAGAAGATTAGGACTATTCAATATTTTTGTTCCCTTCACCCATACATATCTCTCTATTCATAGTGAAACAAACTGAATATCTTTATATTTTTTCCACTCATAACTTGAGATGACTTTACTCATTTTTCAGTTCTCCCATAACAAGATGTTAACGATTATCATCAGCATTAACTAATTTAGCTGTAAACAACATCCACAATTTATACACAAATTACCACCTCTAGATTTCAAGAAATTCAGCATTTTGCCCCATTTCTTCCTCTCGATTTGACAGTATAGAGCCATTGTGGTATAAAATGCTATAGATATAGGATTTTTTTCTATCTGGTTCCTGAATCCTTTAGGATGACGGAAGCGGATGTGGGCGCCTACGAGTGCATAGTGACCAACGAGCACGGGGAGTCCAGGCAGCGGATTAAGCTGGCCCTCTCTGAGTACCCGAGAGTCCTTCAACCCCTGGAGGAGATCCACCTGAAGGCCAACACCTCCGGCAAGATCATGTGCAGGATCTCCGGGTATCCTACGTGCGAGGTCAAGTGGTACAGGGACTGGGAGCCAATCATACCATCCTTCCGCCTCAGGGTGAGTGTCCGGGCAGGACCCCTTGGAAATCAGTTCTTGACCTCGTCTCTCTTTCTCTGACATCTCTCTGTCTCTCTCTCTCTTCTCTCTCTTCTCTCTTTCTCTCTTCTCTCTTTCTCTCTTCTCTCTCTTCTCTCTTTCTTTCTCTCTCCCTAAATATTACCCATCCATCATTATGATTATTCATATATATATATATATATATATATATATATATATATATATATATATATATATATATATATATATATAT
>JAYMFT010001374.1:7500-17379 GCA_038088735.1 Panulirus argus | reverse complement strand
GTGTGTGTGTGTGTGTGTGTGTGTGTGTGTGTGTGTAGATAGATAAATAGACAGATAGATAGATATAGAAACAGATTTTCTAACCCTGTTGTAGTGAAATGAACTGTAGTAAGAATACGAGCCTTCATTTTCTTTGGCTTCTAATCTATGCCAAATCGAACAGATTTAGATTAAAACTCTTTGATGATATCAGATTTGAAAAGAGATAAGGAAAACGTGATTGAAGCAAACGTACAATATGATAATAGAATTAGACTTAGTATGTGCATTGACGATAAATATAGACTCAGGATTTACTAAAGGCTGTCAAATTGTTCCTTATGTTTCCACTGTCTTTTAGCTCACCACATTACAGTTAATTTGTCAGTGTCTTCATCTATGTTCCTTTTAATCCCATCATATCCATAGTCCTAATGGTAACGCTGGTTATTGTGGTTAGTGGTGATGTTGGTAATGGCTTATGGGCAAGGATGAGAATGTTTAATGACGATGATGGTGTTGGTGGGCGTTGTTGTTAGTATAGGGTGAGCAACAGTCGTCTTAGTGGGAGTGGTTTACGGCTCTAGGTTAGTAAAGATGGTGGGCGCGTCCGGTGGTGTTTCTGCACCCAATCGGTGAATGTTCGTGGCGTTAGTTGTATGCGACGTTGATAGTGCAGGTGGGTATGACTCCTAGTATCAGGATGATGCTTGTAGTTTTGTTTTAGGTGTTAAACTTAAACAATGGTGGTTTGAAAAGCTTCAGCCCAAAACCTAACCTCGTCCTCCTTAAGACCTTGCCAACGACAAACAAATTGTTGTTGTGGCGTGAGTAATATACACCGTCATCAGTATAGTGTGGCTGGTGCACCCACACCCTCATGCATGATCATTCATGGCTGCTTATCCAATACCACCATCACGGCATGCTAAGTGTTTGTTCGTGTTCCATGATCGTTAATCGTGTGTACGGGGAGGCGAGCAAATTAAAGGTCATTTACTTGTGATTCACAGCCGACGTTCTGAAACATGAACAGTTTTATTACTGCTGTTATGGATAATACCAGAGAGTAGAGAAAATATTTCTACAATAGCTGTATCCTTACCTAAGTGGCTAGAAGGAGTTGACCTACATTACCTCGATCAAGCGCCTTGTAAACTCATGAGAGGTAATGGTGGACGCACTTTACTGTAACCTGCGATTGGTCTTGCTCATGTAAGACAGCAGCAGTTGCTCCGTATGGCGTGAGTAGCGGCTAGTTGTTGGTTGCCTTTACACACACAGTTCTTGATCTCTAGCCGCCTGAACTCACCAACTATTCCCTGGTCACTGGTGTTCACCTCTGTTGGTCCCTAGCTGCCTGTGCTCGCTCCTGCAGGACCCTGGTGGGGTTGTTGCTGAAGCTGGTGGTCCTTAACTTAAAGGGGTCATATGTGATAATCCTTGGCTGCTTGTGCTCAAGGTCTTTGTTGACTCGTTGCTATTGTTCAGACCTGTTAAATTCTGGCTGCTAATGCTCACTCCAGTTTGTTCCTGGCTATCAATGCTCATACTTACTAGTCCTAGGCTTAAGGCCAGAGGTCAAAGCAGTGAGTAAGCCATGCATTACTGAAATGCCAAAGTATATAGTAAGTTTGAGGCTGGTGCAGGTAATTACTCTAGGCTAAGGTGAGGCTAGAACAGAAAGGTAATCTTGGAGGCAGCAAGAGGCCAGGTCAGTGTAAATCATCTTGTAGCAGTAGGAGGCCGATATGGGTGTGCAAACTAAGATGACAGACTAGAATGTTAACCTTGGTTCACAGCTTACCAGAGTAGCCTTTAGCTCAGAAAATAGGTCAATATGGATTCAGTGAGAGAAGAAGTAACACTGGTGTCTCACAATTGTGCGTCCTTTGCTTTGAATATGTGCGAAGATACTATGTAGTTTATTGTGTTCATTATAATGTGAAGGCGTGTCTAAGTCTACCTCACTCTAGGAGAATCTATTTTACTTGAAAACTGGTATTTGAGTGAAATGATAGCTTCGCTGATACACCACGACATTAATTGTCATCTTACAGCCACCAGGTGGAGTGAACGGCATCGTGGAACCTATGCTATGGGCTCTTGAGATAACCAGAGAAGCTGCGGAATATTCAATTCATTAACCGAGCGAGAAGGCAGGGTCCAGGTGGGTGTCGGGCTGTATTAAACTGTGGTGGTGGCGCACGATCGCCGGCTAATGGCACAGGACACCTCTAAGTGGCCACTCGCTCCACAGTTATGATAGCTTATACCTTGCGTCTCACATGAGTTACTCCTACTTAAACGTTCGCACTGTATGCCACAGCGCCAACATAACCCGTACACGTGCATGGTTAGTTGCGAACACGGCATAATAAGCTCATAAAAATAGCATAATCCATTGTTAAAAGCTTGAGTCATAGAGAGTAAAGTAATATGTCGAGACCCCGGGATTGGATCATGTTGATAAGCTTCTGGTACATGAACACTTCGGGAGCGGCTCTGACCTTCAGTGATTCACCAGTGAAGAGAAAAAAATGTAGGAAAAATCTTTTTAACCCGTAAGGAAAATAACCCAGCCAATAAAGGATATTTCTTCAGTTATTGTTATTCATAACCTACATTCCATGGTTGCTATAGAATATCGGGTCGGAGGATGATAAAAGAAAGAGCACAAAACATAAAATTACTAACGGGAGAGATACGAGTAATGCCGATCCAAACACAGGTACGAATTTCAGCAGAGTGAGACAAGGAGCAAAACAGAATTAGCAACATCTTATATTCTTAAGTGTATGACTGAGCAGTCCTGCCGAACCCCTTCGATAATAATCAATCATCTAAATGCTCCTACTACCGCCCGGTACCTTCATTATTCATAAATCTGTTGAATAAATGATGTTTGTGTGCGTTTGTATATAGTTGTAGTCGTGGTCAGAAGTACTAGTAGTAATGGCAGCAGTTGTAGTATGAGTACGAGTCACGAGAAACGTTGCAAAACTTGTCAGACACATCTCTGAATCCATACCAATGGCGACCTTTCTTGTAGGAGTGATACACTGCTGACAGCACAAGTAGTACTGGTAGTAGCAGTAATACATATAAGTTTTTAATTATGTTGAAGGCTCTAGTCACGGACAAAAGTCCACAACAAGGCCGGACTTTCACTGAAATATAGAAAGAATTATGAAACGGAAAAAGAAAAGACGGGTGAAAGTATTTACGAATTTTCGAGAAAGCGAAAAACCTGTCTTATAAAATGTGCCAGGGCATAGTTATTTGAAAAGACATGAGAAGGTAGAGAGTCCCAAAGCTTGGATGTGTAGGGAAAGAAGCAGGTATCAAAACAGCCCACTCTTGAGTTGTTGATGGCCACACAATAATCATGTGACGCAGCAGCTTGCCGAGTATTGCGTGGTCTAGCTAGTGGTATGGGAACATAAGCAGCCAGCTCTCGGGAGTAAAAACTAAAGTAATACATATAGAAGAGGGAAAGTGGATCAGCATTGCGGCGTAGGGCAAGTGGGTCAGGTTTGGAAATTGGCCTGGGAGAGTTTATACATAAGTCGGACCGCTTTCAATTTAACTCTGTCAAGTAAGCATACAGAGATAGAACCACCCAAAATGTGAGAGATCAGTACTCCATACAAGGAGGAATCAATCCCTTGTATAAAAGGAGCATTTGTTCAGAAGAAATGAAGTCTTTCGACATCTAAACAGGACACTCAGTTTCTTAGAGACAGACTTAGCTATTCCTGTAATGTGGGGGTTTCCAAGAAAGAGTGGATGTTACAGTAATACCAAGTAGGTATGTTCATTGAGTCAAGAGGAGAAATTACAGAACCGTCTATGGACAGAAGAAAGTTGTGAGGAGTTTTCGATAGAAGAATGGGTAGAAATTGGGTCTTGGAGACCTTTAACTTAACATGATTTTGTGTAACCAACTGAGATATCCTGTCCAAGTCTAAGTTTATTGAGGAAGCTGCGTCAAGACGAGATGCAGGTCGAGTGAGAGAAGAGGGAGCAGAATTGAAGGATGTGGATGAAAGCAGTGTTGAGTCGTCAGCGTATGAGTGCATTGTATAAACTGTGGAGCAAAAATCGTTGAAAAAAAGGAGAAAAGTGTAGGAGACAGGACGATGCTTGAGGGACATCGTTGTTGATGGAGAAAAGGGGAGGCTGATCCATCAACAACAACAGAGACAGATCGGCCTGATAGGAAGCTAGATATCAAGGAGCAAAGTGAGAGAGGGAAGCCAAAAGAAGGAAGTTTAGAGATGAGACCCCGATGCCACACCCTGTAAAAAGCCTTAGATATGTCAAAGGCAGTTACACATGACTCCCCAAAAGCTTACATGCAGGATGACCAGATATTATAATGCAAGATAGGAAAAAATATCACCAGTGGATCTCGCCTTACGGAAGTCATTCTTGGTGATTTGAGGGAAGACTGTGATTTTCGAGATGTTTAAGGAAATGGGAGTTATGGATGGATTCAAAGACTTTGGAAATGGTAGATGTCAAAGCAACGGGACGATAGTTACAAAGGTCAGAACGGTCAGCCTTCTTAGCGATGGGATGTATCAATGGATGCATCCGAAGAGATGGAAAAGTTTTGGTTTTCAAACTGAAATGGAACAGACTAGCAAGCACAGGTGAAAGTTCAGAGGCACGCTCTTTCAGTACACGGTGATGGTTGCCATCAGATGGTAAAGGAATGTTAGAGTCATCCAAGGTGGAGTTAGAGGAGAAACGGGTACCAAAGAGAATTGCCTTGTCTACGGGAGAGACAGCTATAGTTCCGTCAAAACGGAAAAGAGAAGGGAAGGTAGAGCGACAGAAGTTGTTAGAGATACGCTTAGCTAAAGACCAGAAAAACCTATCAGTGGATGACTAGGAGAGGTTATCGCACTTCTCTTGAATAAAGGAATGCTTTGCCTCACGGATAATGTGCTTGCAGCGATTACGGGCTGTGTTAAAAGCTGAATGGGAGCCAAAGGAAGCAAAGTTTTTCCAAGCCTGATATGCCTGATCCCTTGCCTGAATGGCCTCAGAACAAGAACGGTTGAACCATGAACTGGAGGAAAATGGTCGCCTTGGAAGAAGACGGGATATATGCTTCCATTCCCGCAAGAATAACCTCTGTTATGCGTTTGGCGGTGACATAAGCATCACCACATAAGAGACAGTAATTTACCCAAGGAGAGTCAGGAAAGACGTTACGTAAGTTATTCCAGTCAGCTTTGTTGAGATGTCAGTATGTACGCTCGAAAAGGGCTGCTGCAAGGGGAGGCGCCGCTAGAATACATATATGTATGGGAGTGTGATCAGATGAATCAACTGGTGGAGAGATTGTGTATTTACAGTGGGATGGACTAGAGGTGAAAGACAAATTCAGAATATTTGGAGAGTGGTCACAGCAGTCAGGAGTATGGATAGGGTGGGTGATAATTTGCTCAGAATCACTGAGCATGGAGAACGTGAGGGCCTTAATCCCTCCACCATCCGTATGGGAGGAATTCAACCATTCTCTATGGTGGACGTTGAAATCCCTGAGGTAAAGCATCTCGGCTTCCGAGAGAGAGGATGTCACAGTCTCATGGCAGGAATTTAGATAGACGAAGAAGGATATGAAATTCGTAGAATTAGGAGAGCGATAGGTGAAACAGAGGACAAATATAGAAGTAGGGAGACAGATCTTGAGCCAAATAACGTCAAATTTTGGAAATCCAAGGTCCTTGTTGCGTGCAACAGGTGTGTTCATCTTGGTATAAGCACAAACGCTATCTTTGAACTGGAATAGTGAGTGGAGGTTATAGTTAGATATGAAAAAGGGACTAGTGAGAACATCATTAGACAATTGTGTCTCAGAGAGAAGCAAGATATTATGAGTGGTACTAGACAGACGGTGTTCAACTGAAGAGAGGTTACTAGAGAGACCACGAATGTTGGGACAGTGAATAGAAAAAGAGGAAGGTTTAACAGAGAGAGAAAGGTCGTGGGAGGGGCCGGTGCTACTTCTGTCAGAGCCCTCTTCCATTGCCGGTAGAGTCAGGCAGAAAACCGGAGATTCTTAGCACCCTATGAAGCTGTGAACTAGGGCCCATAGATCTGATGGACTCTGGCATGGTGATACTTATAAGTGTGTGAGTAGACAAGAATTGGCAAAAGCACTTAAATGAAAAATGTAATAATAATAAGCAAGGTTTGAGTAGGTGTGTGGTTCTTGCAAGAAAGTGGTAGGGCTAGCCCGGTAGTCCCGTTATGATGAAACAGAAAGTAAGGCCAGCAATCATGACTTGGAGAGTATAAGATGGTTTCGAGCACCACTTTAACGCTCCTCAGTCAGGACGGTAGTACCACCCTGGAGGCTGTTGTCAAAAACTTGCTACCTAATGGGTTGCTCCAAGCGTAGGGGATGGGATGATCTTTGAGTTAGCTGGGGCACTGGAAGGGGCCAATACACTACCACCTGAGCCCTCCTTCTCACTGGTGGCTGAGTCACACAGTATAGTGTAGTCAGAGTATGCCTTAAATTTGCAGGGGTCATTGGAGAGGCCTTTATTCTACTACATGAGCCCTCCCTCTTTCTGGCAGCAGAGTCACACCAAAGTCATTACTAGATGCAGTGATCGGAGGAGATTACAGATATTAGAAGCCATTCACATATAAGGTGATGACATCACAGATTAGGTCTACATTATTAGTCAAGAGAAAATTTTGTTTCTTTTTTTCTTGGTGGTTCTACTCTAAGATAAGGGATACCTTGTCACATGATCTAAATACTTCTCTTTTTTGCAGCTGTTCATCCAAGCTGTTACCAATGGGATTCTCAACTACAATGATGCTTCCTTCATACATGTGCTAGGTTAAGTCCCCTTGGAAGATTATGTTTGAGAATGGGTTTCTAAGGAGGTCAAAGTAAGTTGCTATGCTTCATATCTGTTCAGTAAATTCTTCTGGTTTTGCATCTTTTGGTATGCACGTAATGCAATGACTAATGTTTTGATTTTCAGCCTTAACAACTATCACTTCTATTACATCAGTCAAGAAATTCAAGCGCTCAGTTATTCTAAGAAAATCTTTTACATAGTCCAACTGCTTCACATGGTTTTTCAATCTTGTTACATCCATATATATTGAAATTGAGGATTTAAACCTTTTTGTTCAAATGAGGCATTGGCAACAATATTAAGGAACGTGCCAAAGTTAAATCTTGAGAAAACAAGCATCAATGTTTTATGGATTTATAGATATAGATATTGATGTGTTCCAAACACACAATTCATCCTGTACAAACATTAATATTACAAGAAAATTTTTTTTTTCTTTCCATACTTGTTTACCATATCCCACACAATGAGGCAGAGCTAGGAACAGAAGAACAGCCTTTTGCTCACATCTACTTTCTAGCTATCGTATATAATGCACCGAAACCACAGCATCCTCTCCACAGCCAAATCCCACAGACATTTCTGTGGTTTTCCCTTACTGCTTCATGTGCCCTGGTTCAGCCCACTGACAACACAACGTCTCAAGTATACAGCATCACTCACTCCAGTTTACTCTATCCCATCAACATCTTTCACCCACCTATATTATTAGGCTAAGATCACTCAAAGCATTTTTCACTCCATCAGTCCATCTACTTAGTTCCCTCTTCTTGTACCATCCACTATTTGTAGTGTATGTGGAGGGAGTTTTACTCTACATCCCTCCATTAATTTCGCAACATCTATACCTGATTTATTCCCCATTATTTCCAACTACCACATTTTTTCTGCCAGGGTGGCCCACTGGACAAAGACCAAGGTGATCCAGTAAACAGTTCCGTCACCTTTATAACCTGGTGACATATCTTGTGCGAATCACCTGGCAGAGCTGCGAGTTTACAATCAATGAGCTATAGTACACAACAAATATGATACAGCTAAGCAAAAATTCTTGTTATCTGGGAGTACCTGAGGTCAGTATCCCGATCCAGCCAAACTAGTAACAGCTACTGTCATGCTGACAGCTGGCACTACTCAGAAAGATGCTGCAACTCTCCCGGGATCATCACAAACAGTATAAGGTAATCCTTATGTAAATGATAATCCTCATGCTTCTGTTCACAGCAGGAGACATAACGTGGCCCACCACTCTCCTACCTGTTCACTAGCACAAGCTGGAGACCCACCAAATTATGGCCAAATCAGGCCTGGCCCACCACTTTCTCACCTGTCCAATGACACAGGCTGGAGACCCACCAAGGACGGCCACGTCAGGTTTGACTCTGTTATAAAGAAGCTGGCACGGCAGCTGAATAAACACAATGCACCGCACGACATAACCAAGGGAGGGTGACCTCTGCATGTATTTGACAAGTGACCCCACGTATTTAACATGATGACCATGGCGTATGACAGGCACTGTAAGTGACATAAGACCTCTGTCTAACAGGTGACCTCTTTATCAGACAAATGCTCCCCCCCTACTCTAATCCCATCACACTGTTTGTTGCTGTTGCTTGAAACGCTAATACTAGTGGTTGTCATGACAGTGGTAAGTGCAGTAACAGAGGCTAGATGGAACAGTTGTAGTTCCTGTTTCTCTGTTCTTTTAGTTGATAATTGCAGCTTTTCTTGAGTCAGTCATCTTATTAGCAACATCAACAATAGAAGTCAGTCTGTTTGCTAATAAATGTTTTATATGAAATACACAGAGGCATTCATTACGTCCAATGACAACCTAAAACCAGATGATAATAAGGCAAACAAACAAGCGTAATAATGCTATTGCATTCCAACATAATTATTTCCTTTATGATTCAAATTCAAACACTGTAACAAAATTATATTTGAGACAATTTGATTATTGACGCTAGCAAACTCAACACGGCACAGTTTGTAACATTCGAATGTTCGCAAGACTTGTCGCGATTACAACTAAAGTATTAGAGTATTAATTTTTATGGAGAAATGAGTAGTTAATGACATACTGAATATAGTGTGTATTATAAATAAACAAAGGAAAAACTGAAGCAAAGGTTATGTTGATGAAAGCTTGTATGTGACATGATAACAACAAGGGGATTGCTGAAGTGGCAGATTCTGTAATATTAGCAGCAGTGTTTTTTTTTTTTATGTTGAAGACTCCAATCACGGATAAAAGTCCACATCAAGGTCGGGCCTTAACTGAAATACAGAGAGCTATGAAAGGGAAAAAGAAAAGACAAGGGAAAGTTTCTACGAATTATTGAGAAAGTGAAAGACCTGTTTTTTGGAATGTGCACAGTCATAGTTATTGGGAAAGACATGGGACAGTACAGAGTTCTAAAGCTTAGACGTGTAACGAAAGAAGCAGGTATCAAAGCAGCCCACCCTTGAGTTGCCGATAGCCACACAATAATCATATGACGCAACAGCTTGCCGAGTATTTTTTTGCGTGGTCTACCTAGCGGTAGGGGCGTACAAGCAGCCAGCTCCAAGGAACAAAAACCAAAGTAATACCTATTGAAGAGGGAAAGTGGACCAACATTACGGCGTAGGGCAAGGTGGTCTGGTTTGAAATTTAGCCTGGGACAGTTTATAAGTCGAATCGCTTTCAACTCAACTCTGTCATGTATGGAGACAGAGCTAGAACTACCTCAAATATGACAGCAGTACTCCATATAAGGACGAATCAATCCCTTGTATAAACGGAGCAACTGTTCAGCAGAGAAGAAGTTTCGACATCTAAACAGGACACCCAGTTTCTTAGGGACAGACTTAGCTATTCCAAGAAAGAATGGATGTTACAGTAATACCAAGTATGTTCATTGAGTCAAGAGGAGATCCGAGAGGTGTGAGGAGTTTTCGATAGAGATAGGTAGAAAATGGGTCTTGGAGGCATTAAACTTAACAAGATTTTGGGTAC
>JAYMFT010001374.1:0-2500 GCA_038088735.1 Panulirus argus | reverse complement strand
ACCTGTGGGTGAGTCGAAGCCTTGTGAATCTTCGTCCTCTGGGCGGACCGAAGCCTCGTAAATCTTTGTCCTTTGGGCGGGTCGAAGCCCTGTGAATCTTCGTCCTATGGGTGCGTCGAAGCCTTGTGAATCTTTGTCCTGCGGGTGAGTCGAAGCCTCGTGAATCTCCGTCCTGTAGGCGGGTCGAAGCCATGTGAAGCTTTGTCCTGTGGTGGGTCGAGACCTTGTGAAGCTTTTGGATTTAATTCCTTGCATTCAAACTCTCTATTTGTTTGAATCCGTGACATTTTGATTATATTTGACTTTATTATTGTTGTTCAAAGTAAATAATGATAGTAATAACGATGATGATGGTAACGATAATAACAACAACAACAATAACAATAATAGTAATAATGATAACGATGATAATAATAATAATAATGATAATCATAATGATATTAGCGGTAGTAGTACTGATCACGGTATAGAATTCCCTTAAAGCTGACAATATACTCAGTAATGAGAGGTATCTGCCAGCTGTGGACTATTTGATTGTACCTCTCCCTCCCCTGTTTGGCCTGATGGGTGAAGAGGTGTGGGCTGAAGGCACGATAAGATGTTCATATTCATGTACATACACCTAATCAGATAGACAGACATACAGACACCGTAGACTACTGTGAATGTCTTTTCCCAGACGACAGCAAAAATACAAGCAATTTTGTTGGGACACATTCAGTCAGATACACAAATGCATACGCACACGTATATACACAAACACAGATATATACAGGCATGCGTACACATACACACACACACACACACACACACATACACACACACACACACACGTAGACATAAACACACACACACTGTATATCTTCAGACGAATGGCTGCCTGCTGCCTGAATTCAATAAGCCGTTCTTAGCTTACCATTTATTTACACACACATACACAAAACAAAAGGACGACTTTGCTTGCAGAGGAGCAAGAACCTAAGTGAAAGATAACGCTGCTTCACGAGATGCATATCATGCATAACAATCCGCTTAGACGTCTATGAGAGAGTGGGCTTCGTCGTAGAACAAAGAGGATGGTCACACCACCTGTATCTGGCTTGCCTTAAAGCATTGGACACCACACCAAATGGGAGGTTGGAGATGGAGTCGGATCACCAGGTAGGAATAAGGGGAGGACTCCTAAGACGGCTGGAAAACTACCATAATGGAAGGGTGCAAAGGAAGCACGACGTAGGATCCTTCTCTCAATGGGTTGGGGGGGGGACTTCCAGTGGCGTACCACAGGGCTCAGTCCTGGGGCCACTGCCCTTCTTTGTCTATGTAAATGATTCTCCTTTAGAAGGACAGGACTTATGTTTGAATATGTTTGTGGAAGATCCAAGGTCATGAGGGAAGTTAGAGAGTGAGTGAGAACTGCATTTGCTTACAAGGGAACCTCGACAAAGTCCAGAATTTGTCTGACGCGTGGTTGGTGAAAGAGAACCCGAGGATATGCAGACTGACAAGGATGGAACGCTGGGAAAGAAAGCTTCGATAACAACATTGCTGTAGATAACAGGAAGTGAGCAACGGGAGTCCGTGTGTGAGAGGGACTTGTGAGTCGACGTTGTACCTGACCTGTAGCCAGAGACTCCACCTCTCGAGAATTGTAAAGGAGAGAAACTCCCTTCTGGCAAGTATCAGAATCACAATCAAGAACATGGGGGGAAAGACATACTCAGCAAACAGTCCACAGTGTGCATTAAGGTCACCGCGCTTGAATATTCACAAGGAAGTGATGGAGAAGGCCCAGAGGATGGCAACAAAACAGAATTACAGCGACAAGTTAGAGGCCATAAATTTTGCCCGCCATGGGAGAGAGGGAAGTGGAAATGATTGCATTTGATCACAACCTTCGAGTTTCTAAACCAGTTCCACGATGTCGACGGTGATTAGTTCGCAGAAAGATGCAAAAAGAGAAAACAACTAGAGGACATAACACGAAACTAAGGAAGAAACTTGTTGAATGAAAAGAGGTGTAAGAAACGTGATTATATTATCAAAATGTTGGATAAACGGAATAGAATCAGCGGTGAAACTGTGAATGTGGACGTCACGCGGAAGTTTGAAATATGATACGAAAGTTGAATAGATGGGGGCCCATGGGGTAAGACTTCCTTATCCACACACACACACTTACACACACACCACTCTCCTTGGTACCTCCCTCGTGCAAGTCATTCATAAACAAATCATGAATGATCAGCAAGGACGTCCATTGTTCCCTCTATATAACCAAGTGGCGATTATACGCCATTTTTCCCTCCCCCCCACCCACTTTTTCCTCTGAGGGCCACCAGACTTCTTCCTTCAGGCTCGACTGAACCAATTGTGAGGATGAAGATGGTCGGCCAGTGATCACTCACTAACACCCTCCCTCCCACACACACACACACACACATACACACACACACATTAAATATAGAAAAAGGAAGAATTACATTGAATTATTTGAATC
>JAYMFT010001363.1:2281-17379 GCA_038088735.1 Panulirus argus | reverse complement strand
TCTCTCTCTCTCTCTCTCTCTCTCTCTCTCTCTCTCTCTCTCTCTCTCTCTCTCTCTCTCTCTCTCTCTCTGTACTCATTCTATTACCCGTTGATGCACACAAAGCAGGAGCTTTACTCTCAAAGTGATCTGCCTTCTCTCAATGTGATACTTTCATTGTGTCCCTTCAGTTTTTAAGTGTAAGCCACATCTGCATGCTCTTCATTTTGCCTGTCAAAAGGACCACTACTCTTGCAAGAAGAAGTGCTTCCTGAATCCCTTTATACACTTTCTCTTGCCTAGCCTTCAGTTGCGCCTTCTTGTCCTGCACTCTCGTCTGATATCGAAGAGCCAGTTTAGCAAACGTCGTTATTGCTTCAAAAATTTATATAACACTGTCTACTCTAACTCCTCTTTTTTTCCAGTGTGAGTAGTTTAAGAGCTTCCTTTTCCTGTAGCTCATTCCACTTATATCTGGCACCATTCTTGTTGCATTTCTCTGAACCCTATCCAGCAGAAGTCTGCTGTTCAAGTAAGATTAAGGTATATATACTTCTTGTATATATTTTGAAACATCTTATAGTCCATGAACTAGAAGGCAATTTGTACACTGGCAAAAGCATAATTTGCTTCTCTCACAATCCCTCTCAAATGCTGCTTTAAGTGACAAAGTTTCTGTCTCAGCAAGACTGCTGCAGTCTACGAATATCTCCCGTCTAATCGGTATGAACCATCTCCCATCTTCATGTCTAAATTTCTATAGTTGAATTTCATAACCTTCTGCATCCTGTACACGTCTCTTTGCAGCAGTTCGTAGTCTCTCCTGCTTCACTTTTTCATGATTTAAGTATCATCAGTCAACAAATTTAGATTTAAGTTTACTTCTGACAATTCCTTTACACAGAATGAGTTTCTGGTAAAATACCTTTTTACACAAGGTTCATAGACAGCTAACATCAGCGTGAGATGTTAACTTGTTACCACTATAGCAGATTAAATGCTAAATTTATATAAAAAGAAAATGAAATGAATCAAAATGAGTTACAAAATTACTCAAGGTGTACAATTTAGATAAAGGGAAAGAATGAATCTTTACAAAGTGGCTGATATAATTCAAATGTTTAGTGAAGAACTACATCTTTCAGTAGCCCTCAAAAGGTCAGCACCTCTGCAACTGTCTACCATCTTCCTTAATGCACATAAGTATAAAGATTTTGACAGAAACCTGTCAATAATACTGTGACGTCTGCAGCAAACAATGATATGATTTTGATAAATATCTACAGATAAAATATCACTGAGAATCATGTTTCTGTGATATCATCAATAAATCACTCAGAATTCCTTCCTGATACTGATAAACTTGGTACTCTTGTCACACTGACATACGGCAGGTCACTGGTGGAGGCTGGCATTAATGGCTTGCGGCATCATCAGCCGTACGCTGACACATTACAGGTCATTGGTGGGAGCTGGGAGTCCTGGCTGGTGGCGTCACCAGCAGTACACTGACACACTGCAGTTCACTGGTGGGGGCTGGCAGTCCTGGCTCGTGGCATCACCAACAGTACACTGACACACTGCAGGTCACTGGTGGGGCTGGCAGTCCTGGTTCGTGGCATCACCAGCAGTATACTGACACACTGCAGGTCACAGGTGGGACTGACAGTTCTGGCTCGTGGCATCACCAGCAGTACACTGACACACTGCAGGTCACTGGTGGGAGCTGGCAGTCCTGGCTCGTGGCATCACCAGCAGTACACTGACAGACTGCAGGTCACTGGTGGGGGCTGGCAGTCCTGGCTCGTGGCATCACCAACAGTACACTGACACACTGCAGGTCACTGGTGGGGGCCTGGCAGTCCTGGCTCGTGGCATCACCAGCAGTACACTGACATACTGCAGGCCATTTGTGAGGGCTGGCAGCCCTGCCTCGTGCATAATTAGCAGTACACTGACACACTGCAGGTCACTGGTGGGGGCTGGCAGTCCTGGTTCGTGGCATCACCAGCAGTACACTGACACACAGCATGTCATTGGTGGGGGCTGGCAATCCTGGCTAGTGGCATCACCAGCAGTACACTGACACACTGCAGGTCACTGGTGGGGGCTGGCAGTCCTGGCTCGTGGTAAACCAGCCGTACACTGACACACTGCAGGTCACTGGTGGGGCTGGCAGTCTTGGCTCGTGGCATCACCAGCAGTACACTGACACACTGCAGGTCACTGTTGAGGCTGGCAGTCCAGGCTCGTGGCTTCACCAGCAGTACACTGACACAATGCAGGTCATGGTGGGGGCTGGCAATCATGGCTAGTAGCATCACCAGCACTACACTGACACACTGCATGTCACTGGTAGGGGCTGGCAGTCCTGGCTCGTGACGGAGCTGGCAATCCTTGCACGTGGCATCACCAGCAGTACACTGACACACTGCAGGTCACTAGTGGGGGCTGGCAATCCTGGCTCGTGCCGTTATCAGCCGCACTCTGACACACTGCAGGTCACTGGTGGGGGCTGACAGTTCTGGCTCGTGGAATTACCAGTAGTACACTGACACACTGCAAGTCACTGGTGGGGCTCGCAGTCCTGGCTCGTGGCGTTATCAGCCGTACACTGACACACTGCAGGTGACTGGTGGGGGCTGGCAATCCTGGCTCGTAGCATCACCAGAAGTACACTGACACACTGCAGGTCACTGGTGGGGCTGGCAGAGTCCTGGCTCGTGGCGTTATCAGACGTTCATTGACGCACTACAGGTCACTGCTGGGGCTGACAGTCTTGGCTCGTGGCATCACCAACATTACACTGACACACTGCAGGTCACTCGTGGGGGTTGGCAGTCTTGGTTTGTTGCATCACCAGCAGTACACTGAAACACTGCAGGTCACTGGTGGGGCTAGCTGTTCTGGCTCGTGCAGTATACTGACACACTGCAGGTCACTGATGGGGCTGGCAGTCCTGGCTCGTGGCATCACCAGCAGTACACCGACACACTGCAGGTCACTGGTGGGGCTGGCAGTCCTGGCTCCTGGAATCATCAGCAGTATACTGACACACTGCAGGTCACTGGTGAAGCTGGCAGTTCTGGCTCGTGTCATCACCAGTAGTATACTAACACTCTGCAGGTCACTGGTGGGGCTGGCAGTCCTGGCTCGTGGCATCACCATCAGTACACTGACATACTAAATGTCACTGGTGGGGCTGGCAGTCCTGGCTCGTGGCATCACCAGCAGAACATTGACACACTGCAGGTCACTAGTGGGGCTGGCGGTCCTGGCTCGTGGCATCACCAGCAGTATACAGACACACTGCAGGTCACTGCTGGGGCTGGCAGCTCTGGCTCGTGACATCACTAGCAGTACACTGACACACTGCAGGTCACAAGTGGGGGCTGGCAGTCCTGGCTCGTGGCATCACAAGTAGTATACAGACACATTGCAGGTCACTGGTGAGGCTGGCAGTTCTGGCTCGTGGAATAACCAGCAGTATACTGACACACTGCAGGTCACTGGTGGGGCTGGCAGTTCTGGCTCATGGCATCACCAGCATTACACTGACACACTGCAGGTCACTGGTGGGGCTGGCAGTCCTGGCTCGTGGAATCATCAACAGTACACTGACACACTGCAGGTCACTGGTGGGGGCTGGCAGTCCTGGCTCGTGGAATAACCAGCAGTATACAAACACACTGCAGGTTACTGGTGAGGCAGGCAGTTCTGGCTTGTGGCGTCACCAACAGTATGCTGACACACTGCAGGTCACTGGTGGAGCTGGCAGTCCTGGCTCGTGGCATCACCAGTAGTACACTGACGCACTGCATTTCACTGGTGGGGCTGGCAGTCCTGGCTCATGGCATAACCAGCAGTACACTGACACAATGCAAGTCACTGGTGGGAGATGGCAGTCCTGGCTCGTGGCATCACCAGCGGTACACTGACACACTTCAGGTCACTAGTGGGGCTGGCAGTCCTGGCTCGTGGCATCACTAGTAGTATGCTGACACACTGCAGGTGACTGGTGGGGTTTGCAGTTCTGGCTCGTGGTATCACCAGCAGTACACTGACATACTGCAGCTCATTGCTGGGGGCTGACGGTTCTGGCTCGTGCCATCATCAGGCATACACTGGCACACTGCAGGTCACTGGTGGGTGCTGGCAGTCCTGGCTCTTGGCGTCACCAGCCGCACTGACATACTGCATGTCACTGGTGGGGGCTGGCAGTCTTGGCTCGTTGCGTCATCAGTCGTACACTGATACACTGCAGGTCACTGGTGGGGCTATCAATTCTGGCTCGTGGAGTCACCATCATTCCACTGACACAGTGCAGGTCGCTAGTGGGGTTGTCAGTTCTGGCTCGTGGTGTCACCAGCAGTACACTGACACACTGCAGGTCACTGGTGGGGGCTGGCAGTTCTGGCTCGTGGCATCACCACAGTACACTGACACACTGCAAGTCACTGGTGGGGGCTGGCATTCCTGGCTCTTGGCGTCATCAGCCGTGCACTGACACACTACAGGTCACTGGTGGGGGCTGGCAAGCTTAGCTCGTGGCATCACCACCAGTATACTGACATACGGCAGGTCACTGGTGGGGCTGGCAGTCACGGCTCATGGCATAACCAGCAGTACACTTACACAATGCAGGTCACTGGTGGGGGCTGGCAGTCCTGGCTCGTGGTGTTATCAGCCGCACACTGACACACTGCAGTTCACTGGTGGGGACTGGCAGTCCTGGCTTATGGCATCACCAGCAGCACACTGACACACTGCAGGTCATTAGTGGGGCTGGTAGTTCTGGCTCGTGGCTTTATCTGGCGTTCACTGACACACTACAGGTCACTGCTGGGGCTGACAGTCTTGGCTCGTGGCATCATCAGCATTACACTGACGCACTGCATGTCACTGGTGGGGGCTTGCAGTCTTGGCTCCTTGCATCACCAGCAGTACACTGAAACACTGCAGGTCACTGGTGGGGCTAGCAGTTCTGACTCTTGGCATCACCAGTAGTATACTGACACAATGCAAGTAACTGGTGGGGCTGGCAGTCCTGGCTCGTGGCATCACCAGCAGTACGCCGACACGCTGCAGGTCACTGGTGGGGCTAGCAGTTCTGGCTCTTGGCATCACCAGTAGTATACTGACACAATGCAAGTCACTGGTGGGGCTGGCAGTCCTGATTCGTGGAATCACCAGCAGTACACTGACACATTGCAGGTCACTCGTGGGGCTGGCAGTTCTGGCTCGTGGCATCACCAGTAGTATACTGACACACTGCAGGTCACTGGTGGGGCTGGCAGTCACGGCTCATGGCATAACCAGCAATACACTGACATACTAAATGTCACTGGTGGGGCTGGCAGTCCTGGCTCGTGGCATCACCAGCAGAAGACTGACACAATGCAGGTCACTGGTGGGGCTGGTAGTCCTGCCTCGTGGCATCATCAGCAGTACACAAACACACTGCAGTTCACTGCTCGGGCTGTCAGTTCTTTTCTCACTAGCAGTACACTGACACACTGCAGGTCACTGGTGGGGCTGGCAGTCCTGGCTCGTAGCATCACCAGCAGTATAGAGACACACTGCAGGGCACTGGTGGGGCAGGCAGTTCTGGCTCGTGGAATAACCAGCAGTATACTGACACACTGCAAGTTACTGGTGAGGCTGGCAGTTCTGGCTCGTGGCTTCACTAGCAGTATACTGACACACTGCAGGTCACTGGTAGGGATGGCAGTCCTGGCTCGTGGATTCACCAGCAGTACACTGAAACACTGTAGGTCACTGTTGGGGGCTGGCAATCCCGGCTCGTGGCATCACCAGCAATATACAGACACATTGCAGGTTACTGGTGAGGCTAGTAATTCTGGCTTGTGGCATCACCAGCTGTATACTGACACACTGCAGGTCACTGGTGGGGCTGGCAGTCCTGGCTCGTTGCACCACCAGCAGTACACTGACGCACTGCATTTCACTAGTGGAGGTGGCAGTCCTGGCGCGTGGCATAACCAGCAGTACACTGACACACTGCAGGTCACTGGTGAGGGATGACAGTCCTGACTTGTGGCATCACCAGCAGTACACTGACACACTGGAGATCACTGGTGGGGGCTGGGAGTCCGGGCTCGTGGCTTCATCAGCAGTAAACTGACACACTGCAGATCACTGGTGGAGCTGGCAGTCCTGGGTCGTGGCATCGCCAGCAGTATACTGACACACTTCAAGTCACTACTGGGGCTGGCAGTCCTGGCTCGTGGCATCACCAGCAGCATGTCACTGGTGGGGCTTGCAGGTCTGGCTCGTGGTATCACCAGCAGGACACTGACACAATGTTGTTCACTGATAGGGGCTGGCAGTCCTGGTTCGTGGCATCACCAGCAGTATACTGACACACTTCACTTCACTACAGGGGCTGGTAGTCCTGGCTCATGGCATCACCAGCAGCATGTCACTGGTGGGGCTGACAGATCTGGCTCGTGGTATCAACAACAGGACACTGACACAACGTTGTTCACTGGTGGGGGCTGGCAGTCCTGGCTTGTGTCATCATCAGGCGTACACTGGCACACTACGGGTCACTTTTGGGGCTGGCAGTCCTAGCTCACGGAGTCACCAGCCGTACACAGACACACTGCAGGTCACTGGTGGGGGCTGGCAGTCTTGGCTCGTTGCGTCATAAGTCTTACACTGACAAACTTCAGGTCACTGGTAGGGCTTGCAGTTATGGATCTTGGTTTCACCAGCAGTACACTGACACACTGCAGGTCACTGGTGGGGCTGTCAGTTCTGGCTAGTGGATTCACCAGCAGTACACTGACACACTGCAGGTCATTGGTGGAGAGCTGGCAGTTCTGGCTCGTAGCATTACCAGCAGTACACTGACACACTGCAGGTCACTGGTGGGGGCTGGCATTCCTGGCTCGTGGCGTCATTAGCCGTACATTGACATATTGTTGGTCGCTGGTGGGGGCTGGCAGTCCTGGCTCGTTGCATCACCAACAGTATAGAGACACACTGCAGGTCACTTGTTTGGCTGGCAGTTCTGGCTCGTGGTATCACCAGCAGTGCACTGACACACTGCATGTCACTGGTGGGGTCTGGCAGTCCTGGCTCGTGGCGTCATCAGTCGTACAAAGACACACTGCAGGTCACTGGTGGGGGCTGGCAGTTCTGGCTCGTGGCATCACCAGCAGTATATTGAAACAATGCAGGTCACTGGTGGGGGCTGGCAGTCCTGGCTCGTGGCGTTATCAGACGTACAATGACACACTGCAGGTCACTGGTGGGGGCTGGCAGTCGTGGCTCGAGGCGTCATCAGTCGCACACTGACACACTACAGGTCACTTGTAGGGCTGGCAGTTCTGGCTCGTGGCAACACCAGCAGTATGCAGACACACTGCAGGACTTGTGGGGCTGGCAGTTCTGGCTCGTGGCGTTATCAGCCGTACACTGACACACTACAGGTCACTGGTGGGGGCTGGCAGTCCTGGCTCGTGGCAGTGCTGTCAGTCCCGGCTCGTGGCATCACCAGCAGTACACTGACACACTGCAGGTCACTGGTGGGGCTGGCAATCCTGGCTTATGGCGTTATCAGCCGTTCAGTGACACACTGCAGGTCACTGCTGGGGCTGACAGTCTTGGCTCGTGGCATCACCAGCAGTACACTGACACACTGCAGGTCACAGGTGGGGACTGGCAGTCTTACATCACCAGCAGTACACTGAAACACAGCAGTTCACTGGTTGGGCTAGCAGTTCTAGCTCGTGGCATCACCAGCAGTATACTGACACACTGCAGGTCACTGGTGACGCTGGCAGTCCTGGCTCTTGGCATCACCAGCAGTACACAGACACACTGAATGTCACTGATGGGGCTGGAAGTCCTGGCTCGTGGAATCACCAGCAGTACACTGACACACCACAGGTCACTGGTTGGGCTGGCAGTCTTGGCTCGTGGCATCACCAGCAGTACACTGACAGACTGCAGGTAACTGGTGGGGATCTGGCAGTCCTGGCTAGTGGCATCACCAGCAGTATACAGACACACTGCAGGTCACTGGTGGGGCTGATATTTCTGTCTTGTGGCATCACTAGCAGTACACTGACACACTGCAAGTCACTGTTGGGAGCTGGTAGTCCTGGCTCGTGGCATCACCAGCAGTATATAGATACTCTGCAGGTCACTGTTGGGGCTGGCAGTTCTGGCTCGTGGAATAACCAGCAATATACTGACACACTGCATGTCACTGGTGGGGGCTGGCAGTCCTGGTTCGTGGCATCACCAGCAGTACACTGACACACTGCACGTCACTAGTCGGGGCTGGCAGTCCTAGCTCGTGGCGTTATCAGCCGTACACTGACACACTGCAGGTCATTGCTTGGGGCTGGCAGTCCTGGCTCGTGTCATCACCAGCAGTACACTAACACACTGCAGATCACTTGTGGGACTGGCAGTCCTGGCTCGTGGCGTCATCAGCAGTACACAGACACATTGCAGGTCACTGATGGGGCTGGCAGTCCAGGCTCGTGGCATCATCAGCAATACACTGACACATTGCAGGTCACTGGTGGGGGCAGGCAATCATGGCTCGTGGCATCACCACCAGTACACTGACACACTGCAGGTCACTGGTGGGGGCTGGCAGTCCTGGTTCGTGGCGGAACTGGCAATCCTTGCTCGTGGCATCACCAGCAGTACTCTGACACACTGCAGGTCAATGGTGGGGGCTGGCAGTCCTGGCTTGTGGCTTTATCAGCCGTACACTGACACACTGCAGGTCACTGGTGTGGCTCGCACTCGTAGCTCGTGGCGTTATCAGGCGTACGCTGACACACTGCATGTCACTGGTGGTGACTGGCAATCCTGGCTCGTGGCATCACCAGCAGTACACTGACACACTGCATGTCACTGGTGGGGGTTGGCAGTCTTGGCCTGTGGCGTGATCAGACGTACACTGACACACTGCAGTTCACTGGTGGGGGCTGTCAGTTTTGGCTCGTGGCATCAAAAGCAGTACACTGACACACTGCAGGTCTCTGGTAGGGCTGCCAGTCCCGGCTCCTGGCGTTATCAGCCGTTAGTTGACACACTACAGGTCACTGCTGGGGCTGACATTCTTGGCTCGTGGCATCACCAGCATTACACTGACACACTGCATATCACTGGTGGGGGCTGGCAGTCTTGGCTCGATGCATCACCAGCAGTACACTGAAACACTGCAGGTCACTGGTGGGGCTAGCAGTTCTGGCTCCTGGCATCACCAGCAGTATACTGATACACTTCAGGTCACTGGTGGGGCTGGCAGTTCTGGCTCTTGGCATTACCAGCAGTATACTAACACAATGAAGGTTACTAGTGGGGATGCCAGTTCTGGCTCGTGGCATCACCAGCAGTACACTGACATACTGCAGGTCACTGGTGGGGCTGGCAGTATTGGCTCGTGGCATCACCAGCAGGACACTGACACATTGCAAGTCACTAGTGGGGCTGGCAATCTTGGCTCCTGGCATCACCAACAGTATACAGACACACTGCAAGTCACTGGTGGGGCTGGCAGTTCTGGCTCGTGGCATCACTAGCAGTATACAGACACATTGCAGGTCACTGGTGGGGCTGTCAGTTTTGGATCGTGGAATAGCCAGCAGTATACTGACACTGCAGGTCACTGTTGGGGGCTGGCAGTCTTGGCTCGTGGAATCACCAGCAGTACACTGATATACTGCTGGTCACTGGTGGGGCCGGAAGTCGTGGCTCTTGGCACCACCAGCAGTACAGTAAAACACTGCAGGTCACCGGTGGGGGCTGGCAGTCCTGGTTCGTGGCATCACCAGTAGTATACAGACACTCTACAGATCACTTTTGGGGCTGGCAATTCTTTTTCGTAGCATTGCCAGAAGTACACCGACACACTGCAGGGTACTGGTGGGGCTGGCAATCATGGTTCGTGGCATCAGCAGCATTATACAGAAACACTGCAGGTCACTGCTGCGACTGGCACTTCTGGCTCGTGACATCGCTAGCAGTACACTGACACACTGCAGGTCACTGGTGGGGGCTGGCAGTCCTGGCTCATGGCATCACCAACAGTATACAGACACACTGCAGGTCACTGGTGGGGCTGGCGGTTTTGGCTCGTGGAAAAACCAGCAGTATACTGACACACTGCAGGTCATTGGTGAGGTTGGCAGTTCTGGCTCTAGGCATCACCGGCAGTACACTGACACACTGCAGGTCACTGGTGGGGGCTGGCAATCCTGGCTCGTGGCGTCATCAGCAGTACACAGACACACTGCAGATCACTGGTGGGGCTGGCGGTTATGGCTCGTGGCATCAGCAGCAGTATACTGACGCACTGCATGTCACTGGTGGGGCTTGCATTTCTAGCTCGTTGTATCACCAGCAGTACAATGACACACTGTAGCTCACTGGTGGGGGCTGAAAGTCCTTACTCGTGCCATCATCAGGCGTACACTGGCACACTGCAGATCACTGGTGGGTGCTGGCAGTCCTGGCTCTTGGCATCAGCAGCCGTACACTGATATACTGCAGGTCACTGGTGGAAGCTGGCAGTCTTGGCTCGTTGCATCATCAGTCGTACACTGACACACTGCAGGTCACTGGTGGGGCGGTCAATTCTGGCTCGTGGTGTCACCAGCAGTACACTGACACACTGCAGGTCACTGGTGGGGGCTGACAGTTCTGACTCGTGGCATCACCAGCAGTACGCTGACACACTGCAGGTCACTCGTGGGGGCTGGCATTCCTGGCAAGTGGCGTCATCAGCCGTACACTGACATATTGCAGGTCGCTGGTGGGGGCTGGCAGTCCTGGCTCCTTCCATCACCAGCAGTACACTTACACACTGCATGTCACTGGTGGGGCTGGCATTTTTGGATCGTGGCATCAGGAGTAGTATACTGATATACTGCAGGTCACTCTTGAGGCTGGCAGTCCTGGCTCGTGGCATCACCATCAGTACACTGACATACTGCATGTCACTGGTGGGGCTGGCAGTACTGGCTCGTGGTATCACCAGCAGAACACTGACACACTACAGGTCTCTAGTGGGGCTGACACTCCTGGCTCGTGGCATCACCAGCAGTATACACACACACTGCAGGTCACTGCTGGGGCTGGCATTTCTGGCTCTTGACATCACTAGTAGTACACTGACGCACTACAGGTCACTAGTGGGAGCTGGCATTCCTGGCTCGTGGCATCACAAGTAGTATACAGACACACTGCAGGTCACTGGTGGGACTGGCAGTTCTGGCTCGTGGAATAACCAGCAGGATACTGACACACTGCAGGTCACTGGTGGGGCTGGCAGTTCTGGCTCGTGGCATCACCAGGAGTACACTGACACACTGCAGGTCACTGGTGGAGCTGGCACTCCTGGCTCGTGTCATCACCAGCAGTATACAGACATATTGCAGGTAACTAATTAGGCTGGCATTCCTGGCTCATTGCATGACCAGCAGTATACAGACACACTCTAGGTTACTGGTGGGGCTGGCACGCCTGGCTCATGATATCACCAGCAGTGCACTAACACACTGCATGTCACTGGTGGGGGCTGGCAGTCCTGGCTCGTGGTGTCATCAGTCGTACACTGACACACACTGCAGGTCATTGGTAGGGGCAGGCAGTTCTGTCTCGTGGCATCACCAGCAGTATACTTACACACTGCAGGTCTCTGGTGGGGGCTGACAGTCCTGGCTCGTGGCGTCATCAGTCGTACATTCACACACTGCAGGTCACTGGTGGGGCTGGCAGTTCTGGCTCGTGGCGTTATCAGCTGTACACTGACACACTACAGGTCACTGGTGAGGGATGACAGTCCTGGATCGTGGCGTTATCAGCCGTACACTGACACCCTGCAGGTCACTGGTGGGGCTCGCAGCCCTGGCTCATGGCGTTTTCAACCGTACACTGACACACTGCAGGTCACTGTTGGGGGCTGGCAATCCTGGCTCGTGGCATCACCAGCAGTATACAGACACATTGCAGGTTACTGGTGAGGCTGGCAGTCTTGGCTCATTGCATCACCAGCAGTATACAGGCACACTGTAGGTCACTGGTTTGGCTGGCACTTCTTGCTCGTGGTATCACCAGCAGTGCACTGACACACTGTATGTCACTGGTGGGGGCTGGCGGTCCAGGCTCGTGGCGTCATCAGTCGTACACTGACACACTGAAGGTCAGTGGTATTGGGTTGCAGTTCTGGCTCGTGGAATCACCAGCAGTATGCAGACACACTGCAGGTCACTGGTGGGGCTGGCAGTTCTGGCTCGTGGCGCTATAAGCAGTACACTGACACACTGCAGGTCACTGGTGGGGGCTGGCATTCCTGACTCGTGGCGTCATCAGCCGTACACTGACATATTGCAGGTCGATGTTGGGGGCTGGCGGTCCAGGCTCTTGGCATTACCAGCAGTACACTGAAACACTGCATGTCACTGGAGGGGCTGACAGTCCTGTCTCGTGGAATCACCAGAAGTACACTGACACACCGCAGGTCACTGGTGGGGCTGGCAGTTCTGGCTCGTGGCATTAACAGTAGTATACTGACATACTGCAGGTCACTGTTTGGGCTTGCAGTCCTGGCTCGTGGCATCACCATCAGTACAATGACATACTGCAGGTCAGTGGTGGGGCTGGCTGTACTGGCTGGTGGAATCACCAGCAGAACACTGACACACTGCAGGTCTCTAGTGGGGCTGGCAGTCCTGGTTCGTGGCATCACCAGCAGTATACAGACACACTGCAGGTCAATACTGGGGCTGCCATGTCTGGCTCGTCACATCACTAGCAGTACACTGACGCACTGCAGGTCACTGGTGAGGGCTGGCAGTCCTGGCTCATGATATAACAAGAAGTATACAGACACACTGCAGGTCGATGGTGGGGCTGGCAGGTCTGGCTAGTGGAATAACCAGCAGTATACTGACACACTGCAGGTCACTGGTGGGGCTGGCAGTTCTAGGCCGTGGCATCACCAGCATTGCACTGACACACTGCGGGTCACTGGTGGGGCTGGAAGTCCAGGCTTTTGGAATCATCAGCAGTACACAGCCACACTGAAGGTCACTGGTGGGGGCTGGCAGTCCTGGCTCGTGGCGTCATAAGTCGTACATTGACACACTGCAGGTCACTGGTGGGGCTGGCAGTTCTATTTCGTGGAATCACCAGCAGTATGCAGACACACTGCAGGTCACTTGTGGGGCTGGCAGTTCTGGCTCGTGGAGTTATCAGCCGTACACTGACACACTGCAGGTCACTGGTGGGTTGCTGGCAGTCCTGGATCATGGCGTCATCAGCCGTACACTGACACACTGCAGGTCACTGGTGGGGCTCGCAGTCCTGACTCGTGGCGTTATCAGCCGTACACTGACACACTGCAGGTCACTGGTGAGGGCTGGAAGTTCTGGCTCGTGGAATTACCAGCAGTACACTGACACACTGTAGGTCACTGGCGGGGCTCGCACTCCTGGCTCGTGGCGTTATCAGCAGTTCACTGACACACTGTAGGTCACTGGTGGGGGCTGGCAGTCCTGGATCATGGCGTTATCAGCCGTACACTGACACTTTGCAGGTCACTGGTGGGCCTCGCAGTCCTGACTCGTGGCGTTTTATCAGCCGTACACTGAAACACTGCAGGTCACTGGTGGGGGCTGGCAATCCTGGCTCGTGGCGTTATCAGCCGTACAATGACACACTGCAGGTCACTGGTGTGGCTCGCAGTCCTGGCTCGTGGCGTTATCAGCCGTACACTGACACACTGCAGGTCACTGGTGGGGGCTGGCAGTGCTGGCTCGTGGCGTCATCAGTCGTACAGTGACACACTGCAGGTCACTTGTGGGGGCTGGCAGTTCTGTCTCGTGGCATCACCAGCAGTACACTGACACACTGCAGGTCACTGGTGGGGGCTGGCAGTCCTGGCTCGTGGCGTCATCAGTCGTACACTGACACACTGCAGGTCACTTGTGGGGGCTGGCAGTTCTGTCTCGTGGCATCACCAGCAGTATACTGACACACTGCATTTCACTAGTGGGGCTGGCAGTCCTGGCTCGTGGCATCACCAGCAGTATGCACACACACTGCAGGTCACTGGTAGGGCTGGCAGTTCTGGCTCGTGGCGTTATCAGCCGTCCACTGACACACTGCAGGTCACTGGTGGGGGCTGGTATTCCTGGCTCGTGGCGTCATCAGCCGTCCACTGACATATTGTAAGTCGCTGACGGGGGCTGGCAGTCCTGGCTCCTTCCATCACCAGCAGTACACTGACCCACTGCATGTCACAGGTGGGGCTGGCAGTCCTGGCTCGTGGAATCACCAGCAGTACACTGACACACTGCAGGTCACTGGTGGGGCTGGCAGTACTGGCTTGTGGAATCACCAGCAGAACACTGACACACTGCAGGTCTCTAGTGGCTATGGCAGTCCTTGCTCGTGGCATCACCAGCAGTATATAGACACACTGCAGGTCACTGCTGGGGCTTGCATTTCTGGCTCGTGACATCACTAGCAGTACACTGACGCACAGCAGGTCACTGGTGAGGGCTGGCAGTCCTGGCTCGTGGCATCACAAGAAGTATACAGACACACTCCAAGTCACTGGTGGGGCTAGCAGTTCTGGATCGTGGAATAACCAGGAGTATACAGACACGCTGCAGGTCACTGCTGGGGCTGGCAGTTCATGCTCGTAGCATCACTCCCAGTACACTGACACACTGCAGGTCACTGGTGGGGCTGGCAGTCCTGGTTCGTGGAATCATCAGCAGTCGTACTGGCTCGTGGAATCAAGAGCAGAACACTGACACACTGCAGGTCTCTAGTGGGGCTGGCAGTCCCGGCTCGTGGCATCACCAGCAGTATACAGACACACTGCAGATCACTGCTGGAGCTGGCATTTCTGGCTCGTGACATCACTAGAAGTACACTGACGCACTGCAGGTCACTGGTGGGGGCTGGCAGTCCAGGCTCGTGGCATCACAAGAAGTATACAGACACACTGCAGGTCGATGGTGGGGCTGGTAGTTCTGGCTCGTGGAATAACCAGCAGTATACTGACACACTGCAGGTCACTGGTGGGGCTGGCAGTTCTAGGCCGTGGCATCACCAGC
>JAYMFT010001352.1:0-17379 GCA_038088735.1 Panulirus argus | reverse complement strand
AGGCGCGTGACGAGATCCGACGTCACGAAATGGCGGTCGTCACGAAATGGCGGCCGTCACAAAATGGCGGCCGTCACGAAATGGCGGCCGTCACGAAATGGCGGCCGCTACCCAGTAACCCGTCATTTACCTTAATCTACTCGTTCGGATTAAAATACTCAATAGTTTGTAAAAATTTTTGGTCCTCTCACCACTAGCTGCTGCATGTACATATACATATCAACATATACATTCATACATACACATATACACATGTACATATTTAGACTTGCTCGCCTCCATCCACTCCTGATGCCACCCCGCCCCACAGGAAAATAGCAACGCCACCCCCTGCGCCGGCGAGATAGCGCCAGGAGACAGATGAAATGGCCACATTCGCTCGCACTCAGTCACTAGCTGTCATAGTGTATCTGCATTATACTGTATGTTTTTGGGTATTTTACTTATCTTTTGGAATGGAAAAATAGGTTGAGAAATCTTCCTCAGGAATGTAACCCTTTATTATGCCATTAAATCCTATGATAATATGTGATCCACCCTCCAGTGTTTCTTAGGAATGCATGCCCAATATGATCTGGGAACTAGATGTTGCCTGGTTAGCAGACTGAAAAGAGAACAGTTTCATTGACCAACTTGTCCTTTGTAAGGAGTCCTTGTTCTGCATCTGTGTGTCGGGTGCATCATTATTTCCCTTGTACCCAGTCTCATGAAACTAGGACAATGATAAATTTCCCAAAATGCAAGCCATATTTGATTCTGGGGGCCCTGTCATGTTGCATTTCTTAGGGATGGGCCAGTTTGTGTGTGCAGGATTCCTATAAGATGACACATAGGGTTACTTGATGATAATGGTAAAGAAGTGTGGCCTTTATGAATTCAACCTTCTGTCTCAAAGACTTCTGTGCTATGTCTTTTTGCTTAGTCTGTAATCATGAACCTATTATTTATCTGTGAGATTGATAAGGCTGTCCAGAAATTCAACTTTTGGTAACTCGTTATGTTGAATTTTCAGGAAGTTTCCAGGGATCTATGCAGCAATATCAAATCCAACAGCAACAGCAGCAGCAGCAACAACGGTTTATGAACAGCTTTCCAGGCAGTAGTAATAAGAGTCTCTTCAATCAACACTCCTTGCAGCACCATCAACCACATCTGCATCATAATCAGGGTCTTGAAGGTTATTCTAATTACCACCAACACCACCATCACAATAACTATCATAGTCATTTCAACCACCATCACCAGCAACAGCAGCAACAACATCAGCAGCAACAGCAGCAGGGTTACCACTATCAGAATAGTCATAACACAGATGGAAGATATTTTAATTATAATGGATATGATCAAGGCAGAAATGGAAATAACATGGACCGCAGAAACTTTGAAAGGAGACCTTTTGATCAGAACCGTGGTTATGATCTTGCCAAAAAGTAAGTAATTTTCTGTATTATATTGCAAACATATCAGTTTTATTGTCATCTGCTTCTGTCCCTTTGGGGCTTTGGTGAGAGTGATACATTCAGAGGAACTTGTTATGACTATCTCTTATAAAGATTAGTATTTTACAAAAGTACATATTTGAACACAGGTACAAAATAGAAAGTGTATGCAAGAGACCCATTCTTATGAACTGAAAGCTTCTCTTTTTGTAAGCTTTTTAACATCTTAAGTTGACAGATCCAATCAGTTAATCTTAGACAGCTTCAACTAGTCAAACTAAAGTCAAATGCAACATGTTAGAAATTGGAAGGAAGAAAATGGAGAGTAGCATATGGAAAGATGAAATGACTTCCAGGGTTTTTCAGGGGTGATCAGCCAGGGTTTTCAGAGGTGAGCAGTGTAGCCAGTGGGGACTGGAAGCTGTTGGCCCTCACAATATTGCTGTTGTAGGGAAGCTTATCCAGAGAATGTTCCTCTTTGTGGAAAAAGTATAGGCATTAGAGGATATAGCTAGGGAACATAAAGACTGCCTGAGAGCATTAGAGGTGGAGGAACTGTATAAACCAGTCAGAGAACCTGACATAGTTAAAGTACAGGGAGAAGTTGTTACGACAGGGAAGGACACCTTAGAAATGATTGGGGTTGACAGCCAGAATATAAGAGCTGATTTTAAGGCAGAGGGAAACAGCATAGATGTGAAATTAAAGCATAGGAATGATGAAATGTATTGTCAGATAAGGGAATGAAGAAAATCTTAGAGCTAAAATTATTGACAAAACCAAGGTGTAGAGATACTGAAGATTCTGGAACAGTTAAGCAGAGCAGTGTAATATACAGCTGTTGTCAGAGGCAGGATGCCAAATGAAGAATACCACAAAACCAAAGAAATTGTTGAGGAGAAGTTGGTGTAGTGAGGCTGAGGGTTCTGAAGCAGATAGGCAGGATTGTTGTGAAGGCTGTGCATAGTCAGAGATGATATTAACTTAGGTATTTGGTATGGTGGATGGGAGATATAAGAAGGCACAGGCAGTTCAGAACTGCATGAAACAAAGAAAAGCAGATTTTTGTTAAGTTGAAGGACGGGAAAGAGGATTTAGCACGTTTGCAGGAAATAAGAGAAAGATGGGCCACCATACTGTTAAGAAATGTGCAGGGAGAGGTTATTGGGTGCAGTTCTATGATGGTCTTTGGACTGGAAGAACTTCATGCAGACAAGGTAAACAGAAATAGTAGGATATCTCATCCAGCCTTAGGTTGCTGGACTCGATGGAACTGATTCAAAAGTCAAGAAGGAAAGATAGTTAGGAGAATGTGGTTGTACTGGAAGGACTGCAGGAAAACACCACCAAGATAAAATTCAACAGGAAAGTGTGTAGTCAGCAGGTACTTAGACAGTTACACAAACATGCTGGAAGAGATGCGTTCAAAGGAGTGTATGTCGAGAGAGATATGGTAAGAAAGATGGATAGAGTTTGAGAAAAATGGCTAAAGGCAAAAAACTAGTGATTAGATCTGGCCAGGGTGAGGGACAGAACTAGGTACTCACACGTGATGTAGAGTAAAGGTCCAGGATGCTGATGCAGGTGGACAAAGAGGTAAATAGCACAGAACTAGAATTGAATGCCCGTGTCAGAGATAGCAACCGTGATGTCATTGGAGTTTTGGAAACTACACTCATGTAGGAGCTAGAGTCTAGCTTGTTCTGCTCAGAAGGGTACTTAATAACAAGGAGACAAAGAAGATAGGGGGGCTTGGTCTTCTTTTTAAGGATTAATGTTAAATTCCAGATATTTCTAGATGACACCTTCAAACACTACATGATGGGTAAAATTGTGTGATGCGAAGAAAGTGAACATTGATGCTATGAGTACACAACATTCCAGGGATTTCAGTGACCCAGAGCATTCGTACCATGATAACAGTGAAGGAACAATTAGGAAGGTAAAGTAGGTGGTGTGATACTATCTTAATAAAGATGGTAAACTACTGATAATGGGGGACTTAAGTGACAGGAAGATAGACTGGGAGAACTTGTCTGCTGGTAAACGGGGCATTGGATGATTAACTTCCTCGAATGTGTGCAAGAGAACATCCTATATCAGCATGTCATGGAGCAAAGGAAATATAGGGGGGAAGACAGCATTATTGGTTAGTAGTTTACAAAGATTTAAAAACTTACTGATAGCATAGAAGGTTCAGGAGACTGGGCTCCTCAAGTGTAGAACTTATTAAGGTTTCTGTGTTGGGGCCGAATTGTCAGTAGAGGTATTTAATCATATGTTACATCAACTGATCATAATGTGAATGATTGAGGTCCTCTGCAGCACTATGGAAAACTCTTCACTTAGGATGTTAAGTGTTAGTTGAGGGTATATGTGAGCTGTTTGCACATTATTCATCATATTTAGATAAGAATATATTTTCTTTATATATTTTCTTTACATGTATGATAGATTTTTTTCTCCTGTTGTCTGCCATTAATAGTTTTGGTATTTCACATTCTGTTATACTAAGGCCCATAACATTTAAATTGTTAAGCATAATATTATATGTATCTTTTGTGGTCCATAACATTTACATTGTTAAGCATTATATGTTTCTTTTGTAAACTTAAATTTCATTTTACATTTATATTCAACTTGGGTGTTTCTTTTTAATTTCTAGTCAATATGATCGAGTAAACAACACTAGAGAAGACTACTCGCCACACCCAGGACGAATTAGGCGAGACAGTGAGGCTGAATGGGAGGAATGGCATCGCCTACGGGAACAAGACGAGTACTGTGGACTCATGACTCCACGAGAGAAAGGGTGGCTGAAATACATCCAGGCCATGCAGCTACATTCAGATAATCCATATCAAGATGATTATTATTTTGTGGTAAGTTTCAAAAAGATTTCATACTCTTCCCTCTATGTGCTCGTTAGATGAAGAAATATAACATCCATACATCTGGTACACTGCATCTTCCCACAACATTGCCTTTATGGAATTCTATCTAGATACCTAGGTCTCCACTTCTCTTTTATTCAATTATATTTCTCTCTCTTCCCCATTCTTTCTCTGGTGATGGAAACAAAAATGGGACAAACAGAGCCACAAGTAAATGAGAGGATACACAGCTCCAGTTATGTAAGCACAATCTTATTGACTCTAGTCCGGCAGTTTGGAACCCAACAGTTGCTGAATTGTAGATTTTGCTTGATTATGGGTATTGACATTGCCAGGGGGAGGGAGCTGATAGTGGATCGAATAAATTATTACAACCTGTGAAGTTTTATTTTCCCAGTATATAGGTTTACATAGATTTTGAACATTGCAACTGTAGTCATTTAGGTAAATATTAACTTTAGAGAAATGGTGAATTTGACTTGTGGAAATCAACAAAAATTATGACCTGTGGAATTGGTAAGCTTACTGTTTATCTGTCTATCTATTTATCAGTTTAAATCTCTGATGCCCATTCCCTCCGGGAACTCGCTCAAGGGGATGGCCACAGCAAAAGTCTACGTAACTGGTGATATCCAGTGCTACATCTTAGCCTTTATGCCTAACCCTTAACAGGCCACTGGCAGAGGGCAACTCTGACACGGTGTTTCTAGAGGCTTATACCTAATGTTTCTGTTGGCTGCTTCCACCTGATGTTGTGACTTACTACTTCTACCTTATGTTCCTAGCTGTTACTCTTGCCTAATGTTTCTGCCTAATTCTCTTTTCAAATGTTCCTACATAATACTTCTATCTGTGACTCCTACCATTTGCCAAAAGGTAAGGCTAGCACATATCGTTCACCACAGGAAAATACAGAGGTATGAAGATTGAGTTGTTTAAGTGTTGCCAAATGTTATGTGTAACAAGATGAGATTCCATGTTTGTGGACAGAATGCTTACTAAAGTACTCTTACTTAAATAGCATTAGACTCTTATCAGACACGTAATACATGTATTCACCGAAGGGCATGTCCCTGCAAAATGGGTAGGGGAGTAAAGCTGAGGATGAATGTAAAAACTAGGAATGTAAATGAAAGATAATAACAGTCTACAAAAACTAACCCAGGTTTACTTTGCAAATAATTAAGCTTAGCTTACCTTGCAAATAGAGTTTATGTTGAAGGTTTACAATAATGAAGGGGTCCCAGATGAGTTTATCGTGCAAATAGAGTTTAAGATGAAGGTTTACGATAATGAAGTGGTCCCAGGGCATTTTTCTTAGTTCTGCACATGAACTTGTTTCTTGGTTTTTCTCTTCAGTTTCTTTTCTTTATGACATTGAAGTACATGTTTTTCCAGTACAAATTTAATTGTGAATGGCATTATAGAAAACTGAGTATGGCATTTATCAAACTTTGTATATTGAAATAGGAAGGATAAGAAAATGTTTTAGAAGGAGGTGAATAGTGAGGAAAACAAGAGAACACGTGGGAGCATCAGTGATGGGAGCAGATGAGGAAGTGGTAACAGGCAAAGAAGAGATAAAGACAAGATGGAGAGATTATTTTGAGGACCACTGAATGTGTTCATAATAGGGTGGCAGATTTGGAGTGGTTGGGATATGAAATGAGAGAGTCATAGCAAGTGGTTTGGCATAAAGAGGTAAGTTAGTAGAGGCCTTGTGATGGGTGAAGTTCAGGAAAATGTCAGGAGTGAATGGGATTATAGTTGAATCTTCTGAATGGGAATGAGAGTGCAATTTATTGGTTAGTTAGGATTTTTGCTGCATTTATGGCTCAAGCTGAAGTTCATTAAGATTAGCAAAATATCTGTATAGTGCCAGTACATAAAGGCAAGAGGGACAAAAATGAAAGTGTGAATTAAAAGGGGTCTGGTATAATTTTGTTGATTATTCCTGGTAAGTTGAGTGAAAGAGTGGTGATTGAGAACATCAGATTGAAGAGGAACAATATGGCTTCAGGAGTGGTAGAGGATGTGTGGGTCAGGTGTTTGCTTTGAAAAATCTGTATGAGAAATAGAGGAAGAGAAACATAGTATGTTGCATATATGGACCTGGAGAAAGCATATGCTTGGGTTTATAGAGAAGCTGTATAGAAGATATATTGAATATATGTTGTAGGAGGAAAGCTAGTAGAAGCAGTAAAGAGTTTCTATCGATAATAAGAGTAAGATGTGCATGTGAGTAGGAAGAGAGGAGGGTGAGTGGCTCCATGTGAAAGGGATATTCAGGAAAGGTGTGTAATGTCACCATGGCTGTTTATTCCATTTATGGACGAGGTAGTGATGGAGGTGAATGCAAGAGATGGGTAAGTCTGAAGTCTGTTGGGGATGAGGGAGGGTCTTGAGTCTGAAGTCTGTTGGGGATGAGGGAGGGTCTGGGAAATGAGTCGTTGTTTGCAGATGAAACATCTGTGGTGGCAATCTTTAGTGAAAATCATCAGAAGCAGATGTCTGAGTTTAGGCAAGTGTGTGAATGGAGGAAGTAAAGAGCTACTGTGATTAAAGATAAGAATACTTTGTAAGTTTAGCAGGGGAAGGAGACAGATAAATTGGACTGTGAATTTGAATGGAGAGAACCTGGACAAAGTGGAGTGTTTTTAGATAACTAGGAGTGTTTATGGCAGCAGATGGACTCATGGAAGGTGAAGTAAGCCATAGGGTAGGTGAGAGAGCTAAAGTCCTTGGTGCATTGAGGGGTATGTGGAAAGAAAGGTCTCTTCCTGTGATGCTAAGATACAGTTGAAAGGAAATAAAAGAACAGCAGACCTGTGGATCCTTTTGAGGGTGTTTGTGATAATGGAAGATATCAGAAACTCACAAATTAGTGTGGTGAAAGTTAGAAGGCTAGCAGATAATTCAAAGAGAATAACATGCAGACTGTCATTGTGACTAAAGAGGTGCAAATAATGTAATTCGTGGACTTCAAGTGAAGTATTTATCATCTGTTTTTAAACATATCTGTTGGTCTGCTTCCAACCACTTTAATTGGCAAATCGTTTAGTATGTTAACTTTCCTGTTGAAGAAAATGTACTTTGCCACATTCAAGGTAAAATGTTTGCTTGCAAGTTTGTGTTCAGCTTGTCAGACATGAGTGATTTCATTGAAAACCATGCTGAGAATCGTTTATCAAGGGGTGGTCGTTTAAATGGTTCTCAAGTTTATCTCAGATGATGGTTTCCATAAGTTTTCCAAGTACAGTAATCCCTCAGTTTAATGGACTAATGGGGGGGGTGTCCGTTAATGCGGAAAGTCCATTAAATAGAATGTAACCATTTTTTATACTGTACAGTTTACATGCTTTCTTTTAACTCCTCTGTTACTTGACACCATTTTGAATTGTAAGGATTGTGAAATTAGTTAATAGATAGTTGCAATTCTTTGAATACAACCTGACCGCACAGTAACTTCAGGCAGACTGAGACTGAAACAAAGCAAGGTTACCCCACGCTGCCAAAAACAAGTGCGATATGAAATGCACATTGTGTGGCGTTTGAGAATTTTTAATTAATTTTTTTTTTTTTTTCAATTGTTATTAATGTAGTATTATTTGCCCAGTCTGTTAAATCCAAAATCTGTTATATTGGGGTCTATTAAATCGAGGATTACTGTACATACTTTAAGCTAATAGTGCAGTAGTTATTGGGCAGTGACTTGTTACCCTTTTTCACTGTCGTTCCAATAGCAAACTTCCATTCATCTGGAACTTTTTTCCTTCAGCAAGTGAATTATTGAAAAGAGCAGTCAAGGGCTTAACTATGATTTCCTGCCTCTTTCATTGTTCCTGGATAAAACTTATCAGATAAATCAAGTCTAAAGTCACTTGATAGATTAAGATTATCAAAGCTTTTGATCATAGATTAAGATTATCAAAGCTTCTGATCATTTGTAATACTTTTATTAAATCATCTCTACCTTTTCTAAGCTAAATAGGTTCAAGTTGTTTAACCTATTCTTGTAGGTTTTTTTTCTCTGTCTAGGAATCATCTTTGTAGCTCGATGCTGTACTCTCACCATTCTGGCAGTATCTTGATTTTGAGGAAGGATGACCAAAGCTGAACACAATATTCAAGATGTGGACAAACCAATGATTTGTGAAGAGTAAGGTTAATGTTAATTTCCTGGACTTAAATTTGAAGAGCCCTACCTGTGAATCAAGAATTTTGTCGGCCCTTTTCACTGCTTCTTTGCTCTGCTTGCTTGATTTCAGGTTACCAGAGATTATTACACCCAAGTCTTTTCCTCATTAGCCTTTTGTACTTAAAACTGAATTCATGCTGTAGCTTGCCTTTTCATTTTTACTACTGATTTGTAAAACTTGGTATTTACCGATATTAAAATTTATTTGCTACTTATGAACCCAGTCCATCATTTTGTCTGTCACTTTGAAGCTGTAGACATTCAAATTCATCTGTAGATTTATTTCCCATCTTTGTATCATCAGCAAATTTTTGTCTTGCAATACAACCTGTTATCAGTATCATTGATATGTATGAGAAAGAGAACTGGTCTCAAGACTGTTCCTTTTGGCACTCCACTTGCAATGTTTAACCATTCTGAGCCTTTATCATTAATCACAACCCTTTGTTATGGCCAGTCAACCAATATTTTGCTCACTGAAGTACAACCCCATCAGTGCCTTGTAACATGTTTGTTAGTGACCTTTGATACTGAACCTTATTGAGAGCTTTTTGTAAATCTAGATAGGTAACATCATCTGCTTTACTTTCCTAATTTATATTGATTATATCAAAAGAAATCAAACAGATTTGTCAGACATGAGCGATTTCATTGGAAACCATGCTGAGAATCGTTTATTGAAGGGAGATCCTTAGAATGGTTTACAAATCTGTCTCAAATGATGGTGGTCCATAAGTGTTCCAAGTACATACTTTAAGCTTATGGGACAGTAATTATTAGGCAGTGACTTTTTACTTTCATATACCTCCACGCTATGCTACTTATGAAATCTCTTTATAACACTGCACCTAAGCCTGTTGTCTTTATTCACATAGTTTCACCATTTCTTTCAAACACAGGTAATTTTCTTTTACCCAGAAACAACTTTATGTTTCACTTTTTAGTACATCAGGAAATGATCACACATCCCACCTGTTGTCCCTCACAGTATATTAACATTCATCAGCCTCTTTGGAGGCCTGTCAGTTAGCACATAATCCAAGAATGCCCGTTGATCCCAACTCCACTCAGTCATGCATACTTGTATATATACCTTTTCAAATATTCCTAGTCACTGATTCTTTTTCAGCACAATTTGACAAGCTGTTCCCCATTATCATTTTCAGCAATTGTACCCTCAGCTGCTACATCACCCACTCTTGCATTCACATTCCCCATCATGAGATTTGATCCCTTCCATCATAATTGCTGGAGCACTCACTCGGCTCCTTCCAGAAAGCATCCCTGTATTCACTCATCTCGCTACCAGGAAGTGTTTTCATGTGAAGGTGGATCTGCCTCAGAGTTGTTTGATGTCCCTAATGGGATGATGAGGGAGGTAAACAGGAGGTTGTGGAGCAAGTAGCAGGTCTACAATATGCTGTGGGTAGAGGTATGCGGGAGGTGCATTATATGCCATTTGGAGATGACACATCTCTGGTTGAAGACATGGGCCTTGAATGCATGAAAATGGAAGAGGATGGACACTGGAAATTAAATACTAGAGGGCATCATGTAATATAAGGTGGGTTGACCGTACAAGAGCAAGATGTAAATGCAGTCTGAATGAGAAAGCTAAATAGGATAAGCTTAAATGATTTGGACTCACTGAGAGGATGAGTAAAGGAAGACTGAATAAAAGGAATTACATCTCAGAAGTGGAGAGAGCTAGAGGGAGGGGAAGACTGAAAGGTGATGGAGTGCCTGAGATAGAAGGCATTAGATCAATGTGATGTATTGGGGCGACGTATTGTCAGCGGCCTAAACCTAGACTTATGAAGTCAAAGGAAACTGAAGAATAGTCTAGGGCATGGTTGCAGATGGTGCGCTCTGGCTTTGGTACTTTATCAGTAACAGCTAGAAATTGGATACGAGTTAGTGGGGCCATTGTGTATCAGTTCCGGAAACTACCATGCTAAAGGTAGCAACTGGCGAACAAGTATGTTGAAAAATATTTCAAGATTTTTTATTAAATATTTTTGTCATTCTTGTACATTTTACGACGATGTTACAGTTAAAAACTTTGCGACTCACATTGCACCCATTGGTGGTCAGCTGTAAACAAATCCACCCTTTAAACAACATTTGTGCTTACCATAGTTTGGTTGTGCTTTTACCAATTGTTTCCTGCCTCCAAAGTAAGTGCAACCTTTTCAGTCTTCCAAGAGTAATAATGGTAGTCAGGGGAATGAAATTCAAATGACTATCACTTCAACTGGGAAACTTGAGGATCTGGCGAGAAATTTATTGCTAAATCCAAGTCCACCACCGCCACAAGCTCCCCATCTCCTCATTTTCTGGTAAGTTTTCATTAGATATTATCAGAATTAACAGATACAGGTCTTTGGTAAGTTTTCCATGATTTAATACTACTTGCATCCCCTTCTAACAGGCCCTAACTCGAGTCTATTCATGGTGACATGCAGGGGGGTTATGTTGGGGATTTAATTGTGAGAGGGAGGAAAGTGGAGCATATCTGTACATGCCTCATCACTATCAGCCTTGACTGTGTTGTTCACTAAGTGTAAATTAGCTCTTTTCATGAAACTTTCAAATCTGCTAAATCTTGCTTTAAATTTTGAGAGAGAGATATTCATCCTCTTGTATTTTGTATGCCTTCAAATGATCTCCTGGCTCTTTCTTGAATTGTAGCTGTACAGAAAGAAGTTTTCCTCTGGTTTTGACCTTTACTCAAAATACTTGGGTAAGTTTTCCATTTTTTCATATTGAGACTATGCAAATGCTGCAGTCTTGTAGCTGTTAAAGATAATTCAATCTGGCTGTTGACTTTTTGTCTTTAAACCTCCTTATGATATACACTTTAACTTTATTGTAGTTAAGCCCATTGAATTAATAGAATCAGTCACCCAATCACCTTACCTTACCTTCCTGCCCCAGGAGTCTACTATGTTTTCTGTAGGGCTCTTGCAATGTTCAGGAAGCTGGCCATGTATACGCTGGTCATGAAGTGATGTTTACTTGTATGAGGAGAGTGTAGGACCATTAAGTGTTTAGTGTCTTCATTGTGGTAGTTGCATTGCAATCATGATTGGTGTCATGATATAAGGAATCGATGTTTGTCTTGTTGTAGGATGGGTGATGTCCAAAACATAGATGAGAAAGTTTAACTCGAACTGTATATGTCTAGGAGTTTGGTTTCAGATGGTTATATGTCTGATGGTGATGGGATGGTGTTTAACCTCATAACTCATAACACCACAGTTTTATTTCATTTTTTGAAAGTTCACAGTTTTCAGGTAATATAAAAATGTATTTAACCTTACAGTTCCAAAGATGTTCATATAACCAAAGAAAATAACTTCGACTTGTGTGGTTGCCTTACTTTCCTTATTCTTTGTGTGTTTACTCACTTTTCCTCAATGTTTATTCCTCCTTGTACACACAGAAATGCTTCCCGAGGACTAATGAATAAAAGATGATTATAATGATCATTCAAAATCAAATATTTCTTATAATGATCATTCAAAATCAAATATTTCACATTAAAATATCATAGTGTAAAAAAAGTAAAGAAGTTTGTTGCGATGTCAACTGTGTTAACACATTTTGACTCCTCCAATGTTGAGCTCCTTATCTCACTTACCATCTCTGTTTACTTTCTTTCCTTTAAGTTTGTTCTTTCTCTAATACACACAGACACACTTTTTTTTTGACTTTTGATTAAAAGTTGGTTATGTTTATTTGCAGCATATATGAAGGGTAGGTAAAGAATAATTTTCTTTTAAGTGAATAAGGATTCGCATCAAAATATTTTATGATAAAAAAGGGTGCAAAAATATATGGTTATTAAAAAGTTTACTATATAAAAGTAGTTTGCTGTTTGGAATGAACAAGATATATATTTAAAACTTGCTATACAAAGAGAGTTCAAATGAAAAAAGTAATGTCGAAAGTACAAAAACAGTTGGTTATGTAGTGAAAGATATAAAAAGCAATTTTACTGTAGAAACATTGTAGTGGTGAAGATATATTTATAGACTGAATGGAATATTTATCTTATGAAGGTACCAGGTTTTATATTCAGTTTTATAAAAAATATATGTAAAGAGTACAGAAACATATGATTACATTGTGAACATAAAAGTAACAACTTTAGTAATGTTGGAGTGGACAAGGTTTATTACAAGGGTAGATGAAGGACTGTTTGCTCTACAAGAACTAGTTTATTGATTAGATAAAGGATAATAATTGAAATGTACAAAGCCCTATTGGTACATTGTTTACCATATATATAACATATAAAAGCAACTTTACTTTAGGAATATTGCAATGAACATGATATATATCAGGACTAGATCAAAGAATATTTGGTCTTCTTAAGAATATGGAAGTTACATTAGATTAAGAAAAAAAATAATGTAAAAAGTACTATGTTGATTTTACATGGGATAGAAATTTGTAAGTGCAAAAATGTATTGTTACAAAATTTACGTTTCACATGAAATTTCCCAATGTATGATAATCTTGAAAGTGAGGGATCAAACATAGGGGATCTTTACACACAGAACAACAGTGCTGTAGAAGTAACTATTTGAAAAGTTAAGTGCTGGAATCTTCAAAAGAAGATCAGTTGAATTCTAAAAAATTTGTTAATGTGTCTGTGCATTGTCTGTGGCTGTAGAAAACAATAGTACAGTAAGGTATGCAGTGAGTGCTGTGGAGTAGCCCTGCCTTGTGGCAAAATCTCTTGTCACTTTACTCTTAGGTAGGTATTCCTTCCCATTCCTCCATTTCCTTATGCTTTTGATTCCCTTCCTTTCTCTTCCCCTTCTTAAACATACAAATTAGTTGACATTTTGCATTGTTCTTTTGGAGGTTTTTCGGTATATCTTTCTCCCAAAAAAAGTTTCCTGTTGCTGTGAACGTGATGACTGCTGCTGTTTTTTGCTCTGAAGTTCCTCCTCCCGGTTTAGTGTCTCTCTTTCTTTCTCTTCTTTCACATTTGTGTCTTCCATCAGCCTCAACTCGCCCTTTGTCTCCTCCTCAGTCTCGTCTCTTCCCATTTTTCTTTATCCTCCTTTTACTCTGCCTCCTCACAACCCTTTCTCCTTCACTATCTCCTGTACCTTCTGTGTCTTCTTTTCAGTCAATTGTTTTTCAGTTTTCTTTTCCTCCCCCATCTTCCTTCTCCTAATCCTTCTTCACTCTACCTTTTCATTTCATCCACAATCTTTTCCTCCTTAAAAAGCTAGACACTGTATGAAACCGCTACATTTGTTCAGATTTGTGTAGCTCTTTTCATAGCTTCATGAATTAGCCCCCTACTGGTCCTCAAGGATGAGAGTACTGCAAAGACGGTCCCTTCATTTCATTGTCATTAGATAGCTGCACCTAATGGTAACTGATTAATTTCTATGTTTGATACAAGTTCGAGCTGCCACTGGGACGTGTTGTGGATCAAATTTATTTTTGGATTCAGGGATTTTGATTGGCAGCCATTTCGAAATGGACCAGTAGGGACATGCACTGTAAAGAAGTACAATTTTTAATGTTTGCTCTTTTTGTATTTGTTTTGTTATAGATGTATAACGTTAAGCAGCAACGGAAAAGAGAAGAAGAGGTGATAGAGATTGATGGTCTGCAGTTACTATTACCTGATCGTGGGAAGGAGGGAGGCCGTGAATATGAACCTCCACGATTAGAGAATTCTTTAGGAAAATTGCAGGTTGTGAGTGTGAATGCTCCTAGAAAAATTATTGATCTGCAGGTTGTACATCTTGATCCCTCACATCCCACAACACCTTTGCAACGTGAGATGAGGAAACATAGGCATCTCCTCCTATATATTGAGAAGGTGAGACTTTGTTGTTGTTTGGTTTTGAAAGAAGTTTTATGATATGAATACAGGAAACCACCTTAATTATCATTCAATATTTTTTAGGGAAGCGTTGCTAATATGTGCAAGTGAATTTTGTGGCATGTGGAAGGTGGGAGTTGGGCAAGTGAGGAAGGATAGTGAGTGGTAGGATGATGAAGTTAAGTTATGAATCAAAGAGGAAAGAGAGGTGTGTGGCAGGTACTTACAGGAGTACAAGTAATTGGGACATGTACAAATGAAAGCAGCTGGAAGTTAGAGTGAAGGTGCATAGGAGAGTTGGGTGAGAGAGTATTAGCATACTTTAAGGAGAAGGAGGAGGCAAATGGGGAAGTGGTACCAGGCAGTGATGAGGCAAAGGGGAGATGGAGTGAGCACTTTGAAGGTTTGGTGAATGTGTTTGATAATTATAGTAGGATGGCAGATTTAGGGTGTTTGGTTCAGGGAAGTATGCAGAGTGAGTCTTGGTAAGAGGTTTGGTGAAAAAGAGGTGGTGAAAGCCTTACATAAGATAAATGTGGCAAGGCAACTGTAGTGTATGGTGTTTTAGTTGAATTTTTTAAGAAAGGGAGTGACTTTGTTATTGATTGGATAGTTGGGATTATCGGTGTATGTATGGATCATGGCGAGCTACATGAGGATTGGGAGAATAAAGACAGTGGTTACAAAGGTGAGTGATTAAATATCAGAGTTGTAAGTGTAAGTTTACCATGATAAGAAGTAAAGTAGACTTCAAGACAATGAGGGGTATGGACTCAGTGCTAAGACAAGGAGGTGAAAAGACACTTTAAGAGTTTTTGATGAGAGGGTGTTGGCATGCACAGAGTATCATATTGGGAAAAAATAATGCTGTTTTTGGATTGGTAAAGTATGTGTGCTCAAATACTTAGAGAAACAGAGGGACTTCTTTTTGTAGCATATATGGATCTGGAGAAGAGTATAATAGGGTCAGTAGAGATGCTTTGTGGAATGTGTTACAAATATATGGTGTGGGAGAAAAAAATGTAAGAAACAGTAAGGAGTTCTTATCAAGGGAGTAGTGTGTGTGTGTGTGCAATTTGGTAGAGATGGTAAGAGGTACTAGGTGAAGATGGGTCTGTAGCAAGGGTATGTGATATTGCCATGGTTGTTTTATTTGTTTATGAATGGTTTAGTGAGAAAGGTAAATGCAAAGATAATGGAGAGAGTAATAGGTATGCTGTCTGTTGGGGTTATTGGGGCTTAGGTGAGTCAGTTGATGACAAGGCACTGGTCGTAGATTTGAGTGAAGAATACAGTTGGTGTCTCGAGTTTGTTAGAGTATGCAGATGGATAAAAGTAAGAGTAAACTTGAATAAACACAAGGTGTTTAGGTTTAGCAGTGCAAAGAAGCAGGTTAGGTGGGTTTTGAGTTTGGGTATAGAGAAGTAGGAGGAAGTGAAGTGTTTTAGATAGCTTGGAGTAGGAATGGTAGTGGATGGAATCATAAAAGCTGAGGTGAATCATAGGATGGGTGAGGAGGTGAAGGTCCTGGGAGTATTGAGGAATGTGTTAAAAGAGAGGGTACTTTACGGAAGGATGAGGATGAGTATGTTTGAAGGTATAGTAGTCCTTATGGTGTTGCAGGGTTGTGAGGCATGGGCTTTAGTTGAGATTGTATGTAAGAGGATGAATGTGTTAGAAAGAAATGTTTGGGAACAGTATGTGGTATGAGGAGAGTTGAATGAGTATGAAATGGTAGAGCAGAGTAAAAGATGGGTGTGGTAATAAGATTATGATCGAGAGAATGGGTAAGAGAGGGACATGGTAATAAGATTCTGAAGAGGATGTGCTGAAATAGTTTGGACATATGGAGAAAATGAGTGAGGAGAGTTAGTCAAAGAGGATATATGTGTCAGAAGTCTGGGAAATGAGGAGGAGACCAGATTGAAGTTGGAAGGGGCCTGAACATGTAGGAGAGTGAAAGGCATGTGTGGGATAGAGTGAATTAGTGATGTAGTATTCAGAAAGTGTTGTGCTGTCAGTATGTTTAACCATGGCATATGAAGGAGCCAGGAGAAACCAGGAAAGTCTGTGGGGCCTGATCATGGATGGGGGCTGTGGTTTTGGTGCATTACCCATGCAGTTAGAGAATGGAATGAGCAAATGAGGCCGTTTCTTCATCAGTTTTTGGTGCTACCTTGTTAATGTGGAAAACGTTGAATGAGTTTGAAAGAAAAAAGATTTGTTTAGTTTTTCATGTATTTGATAGATGTATATTATAATGTAACTTTTTGACAATTAGTTAAACCTGACATTAAATAAAATAAGAATTTAAGTACCATATGATAGACATTAATTATGCTTACCCCCTCACATCAACACCATCCTGTAAGTAGGCATAGAACTAGCTTGGTAATTACTTTCTTTGATGTTACTAGGCACTGACCATTCTAACCTTACCTTCATAGGGGCTTTGTTCCAAGAGAAGGAGAAAGGACTCTGCTATAAGAAGGAGGGATATGTTTTCTTTGCTAAAACAAAGAGGGAAATGAGGTCTGCGCTAAGGCAAGGAGGGGAATGAGCTCTGTGTGGAGATGTGTAGGGGAATGGACTCAGCTAATTCAATAGCCCCTTATCCCTTACAATATTGAATTGGTTAGGGTGCAGTGTGATTAATGGAACTTCTTTTTGTAATGCATGTCGTGAATAACAGTAGTAAAGGCAAATTATTCTTTCTCAACAGTTATTTAATGTCATGATGGCACTAGATGACCTGGAGCGCAAAATTCGTCTTTTACCTGACTGTCCAACACGTGATCTATTCAAATCCAAGTCACGCCAGGAGGCATCTAGACTTTGGGATAGTGTAACAGCAACACCAGAGAGACTAGTGCAGCTGCTCTGTATACGAAAAGGAAAGGTAAAACTACATTTAGTTGATGCTTTTTTTTTTTTTTTCCATATATATATATATATATATATATATATTATCCCTGGGGATAGGGGAGAAAG
>JAYMFT010001341.1:0-17380 GCA_038088735.1 Panulirus argus | reverse complement strand
TACCTCGCTGACGCGGGAAACAGCGATCAAGTATAATAAATATATATATATATATATATATATATATATATATATATCGCTAACCGCACACAGTTACATTCTCGTGTCGATAACACAACCTTCAAAAACTGAGGCACACTGAAGAGGAAACGATTTAAAAAAAAATATCAATCTTCCGCCGGCATTCCCAGCTCAACCACTGTGAATAATTGTACACTGACCAGAGGCAACGGTCATGTGCACCACTGACGGCTCGCCATGTTTTCCCACCGCTCGAGTCAACAGGTCATCAACGAAAACATTCAGAAACAAGAAACCAAAGATGAGAGTATCGTTCCTCCGTCTGCCTCCCTTACATAAGCAGAGAACAACGCGGTTATATTATACACGTAATTCTTCTGTAATGACTGAAGTATTTTCAACCTGCAGTATACAAACGCTTGAAGATATTCCCCACGAAGAACGTTGTATAGAACGCCCCTCTTAAAATCACAAGACGCAAGCGGGGCTGTCCGTAGATGTCGACAGGTTTGGTTTCAATCATTCCTGACGTCTCACACATACCGGCAAAACTACACGCGCGTTATACTGAAGCCACTGACAACAAGTGGCCGTTGTACGTCACAGGAGGCAAAAATAACGTCTGAAGCGTCACACACACACAAAAAAAAAAAAAACGCGACGCAATAAACTTTTCTTCTCGCCACCAGAGTAAAAAAAAAAACATCACTTTTCCAACTCCTAAAACTGTCTCTGTACGTTAAGAGCTTTCGGTGCAGCACACACACACAGAGCCCCCGTGTGGGGCAAGAACCTTCAAAGCAACGACCGAATTCCTGCAATAAATCAGTCGAGGGTGGAGAGAGGGGGTAGCGTGAACGTTCCGACGCACGTCCGCCGGGCGCCGCCGTCACCGCCGCCACGCGCATGCCTGGCTTGTGCGAGCGTGGGAACCTCCGTTAAGACAGGAAGCGCGAGCAACAGGTAGCTCGGCCGGCCGCGGTACCTGCCTCACGTAATCGCCTCCTCCGCCTCCCTCTCCTCCTCCCTCCCCCACGGCCATGTTCCTCGCCCGCCATCTTGTCCCGTTGGTGTGCAGAGTGACCGCTCGGGGGTCCGGCAGGAAGAGGGCAACTTGGAGGGCTTCGTCAGGGACTGTTCCCCGGGCAGGATGGAAGGAAGCCACACTTTGTGTTGTGGGGGGAGGGGGATAGGAATGGTCGGCAACTCCTAGGAGTAGGGAGAGTGGGACGGGCGGGCAAGGGGGGAGGGGGCTTGTCGGGTCCAATCTTGTCGCCGTGGAAAATGTATGCAAATTAGGCAGACCCATTCATTCTCACCATTCCCTTTTTGGAGAGGGGGAATAGGGGGAGAAGGCAGTGGAATTTTCAATGAAGGGAGCAGACATTTCCGGCGTGGGGGCCATTCAAGGAACGGGCCTGAGAAACAGCCACTCTCTAGGCGCACCGTCTTCTTTCACGGTTCCCGCCAAACCTGTGTCGGGTCTCGGTGTGGGAACGTCCGCCGTGTTCGGGTGGCCCCTGGTTGCCATGAGCTTCCTCCCATTCACGACAGACAGCACCGAGGAGCGATCCGCTCGAGAACCGTGCCAATAACGCTGGCCGCAAGTGCTCCCTCACCTTTTTGAGCTGTGAGGGTGAACAATACGGCAGGATATCACTCACTGTAATAATCTGGTCATTATATCAGAGGAAGGATGTCAGACAATGGGGGTTTGGCATATTCATGGCGCATGGTCATCGGTGGGCGTGTAAAAAAAAAAGAAAAATTTTTCACGGGCGATTTTGGGATACCCGACGGGATAAGGAGGAGGTGGGGACACCACTACCTCCACCCCCGCGCACACCTATTTCCTTCCGGCTGATCCACTTCCCTGGCGTGGACGTTGTTGGTGGGAGGGGAAGGGCCGGAGGGAAACGCCATGCCCGTTCCGTCGTGTCCTGGGGCTAAGAAGGGCGGGGCACGTGGGAGTCCGGGGTAAAACAGGCTAGGCGAGTCAAGTGGCACCAGCCAGCCAACGCCGCTGAGGAAGTGGAGTGCGCCGGAGGGAGGGAGGGCCAGCCGCGGACCTGCGGGGCGGGCTCGTGTTCCGAGGTTTTCCTCTCATTACACGATCATATCACGAGCCTCCAGCACCTTAATTTGCCCCGCAACTGTTGCCTCAGCTCAGTGGACGTGCTTGGAACTATTTCCTGGTCAGTTGAGACGGTGGATGGTGTCCCTTGGTACAGCTCCTCCAGGAAGACTGGCTGGCTTGGGTGTGTATTGTTCTGAGGTGTGGGGGAGGGCCATGTATCACGCCACCCAGCAGGGAGCCAGCACTGCCTCTAATCCTGGCGTAGGGCTGGCTGCCCTCTGATCTAACTACAGGAGCCGCAGAAGTAAATAAAAAGGGTGCGTATCTTTCTTGTCGATGGAATCATTACGTTTTCCCAAAGCTAACCATAATCAGGCTAATGAAGAACCTGAGGAAACATAAATGTTTCCAAGGGCAATATTCATGACAACTAGGGATTTGGATGTAATCAAATGAGTGCCGTCTCTTCGCTTGTTGTTATTAACGTGGGAAATGGCAAAATGTATATTGCAAGGCAATCTGCAATTCACACCCACTCACTTTCACTCTTGCAGACATCCAATCTGTGCTAGAAACTTTCTCGAGCCTTTGCTCTTACTATCCCATTAAGCAATATATTCCACCAATTTGCAAGGGTTATAAACAAATGTTTGTATCTCTACCCCCCCAACACTCTCCACTGTTTTGACCTTCAAAACTATGCCCAAACCAGTGCTCTCGATCGCACTAAGACACTTCAGACGGGAAAATAACATAACACGAATGACTCCCTCAACTCTGCCACTGGGAGGGGTGGAAATGCTGCCATGGTGATTTAGCCTAAAGGTAGCAAAAGAAAAATGTAAGAGAGTGAGGTTCCTATATTCCCCATCTCGTCGTCAGGGGATGAAAAGGGAGTCTCACTGTCAAAATCAAACTTGCATGAACACTGTGTCTAAGGATTGCATATATCCAATTACAACCTGCACCATGCATCACTCTCTTGTCTGGGAGTTAATCAACAGGTCATGGTAACTTATTTTTTCTGTATGCCAGCAAAAAAAAAAAAAAAGATTCAGATAAAAATGAAAATTGTTGCTTTCGTGAAATTCTGCGGTAAATTCTTAATGATCCCTCATGTGATAAAAATAGTTACATGAAAAGACTGAAAACTGTTGTACGTCCCATGAAGACGTTTTGAAATTATCCTAGCCATCTGGTCCTCCCAGTAATGACAAGTACAGTCCGTGGTTTGTAATCTTTTTGAGTGGGGTAGTGCTAACCTTCCTTACCTCCATGTACCTCCTTACACCTTAAACCTTAGTTTAGCAGTCAAATATTTTGGCCTGGAATAAACCATTCGTATATAACACTGCTCAATGAAGAGATATATGTGTATATTACCCTGTCCAACATTCTTTATCATAAGGATATATTCACATTCCTTTTCGTTTAAGACTGCAACCTTTCAGACTAACACCGAGAAGGATGAGGAAGGGTCCCACGTACCACTGCGTCAGATGATGCCCAACTGTTATAAACCACACTGGTCCCATGTAACATCACAGCTATGACAGAAATACACTGTGGTACGTGTGGCTGCACTTCTCTGTAAGGCTAACACAAGTGTACCTGGGGTTACAATACCATGGAAGATGCAGTTTCTGAAGTATATCAGTATGTAACATAAAATGTCTTCCTTTCGTTTTCAGTCTGAAAAAAAAAATGAAGGAATGTACTTCTGAAACGGAGACATATTAAACTCCTTAAAAACTACGGTACGACCCTTAAGTAAAATGGCTTAGTGTCTGACAGCATCCCTATGGGTCTTTCCGACATGTTCACGGGTCGTAGCGTCTGATCAACTGAAGCCTCCTTACTAAAGCTGGAGTTATGAGAAAGGTACCGGGAGCAGGCAGAGACGAACATAAACGCTAGGCTCAAGCACTGCAGTATCATATTAGCTGTAACCCTGCAAGCCTTCAGGTTCCCGCTGTAAATGATAGACTAGAAAACTATATCCCTGGGGATAGGAGAGAAAGAATACTGGCCACATATCCCTCCTGCATAGAAGGCAACTACATACAATGGGCGGGAGCAAGGGGCTGGAAATCCTCCCATTCTGAATAACTTTCCAAACGAAGGAACAGAGGAAGGGGCCAAGCAGATTCATCCCTGCTGTCTTATTGAATATATATATATATATATATATATATATATATATATATATATATATATATATATATATATATATATATATATATATATATATATATATATATAACCCACTATATATATATATATATGTAACCCACCATTGTAGCTCAAACGATCAGCATATAATTACAGAGTCTATTCCGTAGTTTAGCTGTTATATATAAAGATGCTCCCAAGGCATGATGATTGCTGCTCACATGTTACCACCCTGTGGAGGGGAGGCCGACACACGCCCCTGCTCCTGCCGATGGGTGGCCTCGCGGGGCAGGTGTGTTCCCATAGCCGAGGTCCCAAGACGTTCCCACGCCACGGTGCGAGGAAGGACGCCGCGACATGCTCCGTTCTCCTCCGCCAGCCATGCCTGCTTCGCCTGCCATTCCCACAGTCAGCGTCCGTCCCTGCTACGCTCTCAACAGTCAGTCTCTCTGTGCTAGAGCTGAGCTCCCTACGTATGAAGCGTGTCCTCGAGGCGAGAGCCGAGTGTGAGCGATAGCGGGGGTGAGGTACGGCTGGTTGCCGTGCTGTGTGGGGCAAGGCTGCAAGTGCAGGGGGCGTCGTCACCTCTGATCCCGGGCCCATTCATTCGGCCGGAAGCCAGCTAACATGCGCCAACCCCCGTGCGCGTTATGACTGCACGCTTAGGCATCTCCCTTCTCATTTATCAGCTTATCTGACCTGATACGCTTTCGCACCAGCCGAACATCCGGGGCAAGCAGCAACACCTGCGTCCCTGTCAGCAGGTACACCATATCAACGGACTCTCCTCCTCCTATCACACTTCCCACCAACTGTTCTCATATCTCACTCCCCCTTTCCCTCCCTCCCTTCCTCTCCCACCCCACCGTAAACCCCCGCTGAGAGTACGGAGGTTCAGTACTGAAGGTCACAGTGTCTAGAGCAGGTGGTTTCCCATAGACAGATTCGCTAAGATTTTCCCACAGCGTCTTAAATTGGTAGTTTGGGAGGCGATGATGTTCCGGTGCGAGCGGCGCCCGCCCGTCCGTCACTTTTTTTTTTTTTTGGGGGGGGGGGGAGGCGAGAAGTGTGTGCAATAGGCTTGATGTATACACGAGGCGTGGGTGATTATACGACACCAATATACTTTCCACATCGCCTCATAATTCAGACTAAAGGAAACAGGTATAAGGTTCTCAACGGGATTCATACACCAACCCATTTCCACTCCCCTGACCCTGAGGGCAGGATCTGAGCAATTCTATTCAGGATATATTTTCTTTCAGCCGCGGAGCGTCCTTGACTGTCCATTAGCCATATTTATAACTGCATTTCACTTAGCAAAATCATTGCTCCATAAGTTTATATATATATATATATATATATATATATATATATATATATTGTGTGTATGTACGGAATACATGAACGTATGTAATGCATACATGCGTGTGTATAAAGTTTCAAAGGTTGCCCAAGTAAGAGGAGACTGTCTGTGCTCCTCACACCCCACTAGCGATACACAATTGTGAAGCTCAAGTCTTGTGGAGTTGTATTTCCATCAAGTTCTCAGGAGACGCACTTAGGCTATCTTCTCTTCATGAAACGTTCATTTATTTTTCCCGGACACTTACGTGTATGAATTCAAAGAGTGATTTACGTCATCGTGACAGTCTACAGTCTACCTTTGTATAAACAAATAGTACAGCAAGTATTACAAACTAAATTGGATGAAAGGAAAAAAAATCCTTTAAGAATTCTTAATCTCGTTTTAGGTCGGTTACTACACACCCCTTCTTTATTTTGAGGGACGGAGGGAGGAGGAAACTTATCACGGTTCCTATTTCCAAGTAATATGAATAACTTCTGGGAAATATAACTTGCATTTTTATAACGTATTCTGTATCCTCCTCTCCCACAATAATATTTGATGTAAAGACCGTCTTGACGGGGTGCTGACCCGCACAATATTAAATAGAATCTAATAACTTGTTTTACTCTGTATTGAATGTTAATTTCTGTTATGTTTCAGTCACTGACAGCTGTTTCCTTCATGCATCTATTCAAATGTGCCTAGTACTTTTTGGTAAAAACAGTATAGTGTTCATACACACATCATATATAGTAATTTACCTTTGTGATATACTATAAACAGCTATATGCAACACTGGCTATTCAGTAACTGGTTTACTATAAACAGCTATATGCAACACTGGCTATTCAGTAACTGGTTTATCTTATTTACATTCATGTATTCAAGTAGACTTTAAACTTTAACCAAAAGCGTCAACTGCCATTCTAAGGAAAACCCATGGTTAAATAAAATTAGACTGATTCTCTGCACGTGTGTTCCTGCGAGGAATTATTGGTACCCAGTAGTTTGGTTCATCAAATTACTGCCCAGGTCGGACATATAATCAAGCGAATAATGCATGAAGGTTACACATATTGTCATCAATATTAACTTTCATTATCATGGTCTAGCGAAAATCAGTGTAAACTGATTATTCCAAAGCCACGGTAGAAATTTAACTTACAAGTGACTGTCAGCAAGGAAGTACTAAAGCTTAGCTTTGGTCGACAGCCTTCATTTACTGCGTTCTGTATGAATGCATTTATGTTATAAATTGTGCACAAATTCTGAACTGAATGCAGAACTTTTATCTTCCAATAAACCAGCAGAATGTACTAGAGTGCCAAAACATACACTTTTGCTTTCGATCCATAACTTTAGTTTATGATGACGGTGGTCGTTAGACGAGTTCATGTTGCTAGATAGAAATTCTATGAGTACCCATGTGTATCATTGACCACTCTCAACCTTATTAATCATTGGTGTTTGAGAAATACATAGAGTAATTTCAGTTTGGAAGGGGATGACAGAAAGATGGTGATTACATTCGGAACTGTTTTATTAACAAGATAACAAAATAAATATTGTATTACTTCTGTATGAAAGACAATTATCACAGTGTATATCACAGCGCGGCATGGCGCAGCAGGCGAGCCGCTCATCTCTCGTGTAGAGTGCACACTGGGCGAACAGCAGCTGGCGGGGCACCGGCAGTCAGGTACTGAGGAGCGATGACGCTGGCACACACACACCACACTACCAGGGCCGCCACATGGGGCTGCCTGACGGGACGCCTACACGGTCAGGGGCAGTGGCAACCTGCTTGGGCGGGCTGCTGGTGGGCTTCACGCTGACGGCGGTGGGCTGCGGAGACAACACGACGGGTAGGCTCGTCGGGCTAGGTTTCGTCTCCGGGCTGGCGGGCGGGGTGTACACTCTGGGCACTGTCACCGTGATGGGGGCCATGGTGGTGGGCGTAGACGTGGGAGTCACCGCTGGAGTAATTGGGGCGGCAGGTTGTGGAACGGAGATCTTGTCCAGCTGGCTGATGCAGTTGCCAAGATGGGACAACAGACGGGTCGAGACGTGGATGTCAACACCCGGCACAGAGGTAACGAATCGGGACACTTCGTTGGCACAATGTGTAAATCCCGCTCGGAACTTGTCGTGGGCGTGGTTGTGAGAAGGCAGGGCGAGGGCGTGGTGCTGCTTCAGCTTCCGTAGGTGACGGACCGTCAGCTCCAACACATCGGCCTTCTCCAGTTTGGTGATGGTCTCGCCCTCGGACTGAAGGGCTCCGACCATCAGGTCCTTGAGTTCGTCGAGGCACTTGTTGATGCGCGCCCTCCGCTTACGCTCTAACATGGGCTTCATCACCTTCCGGTACTGGTAGGTGCGGGACAGCGGCTCCACATCCTCAACGTTCACTTCGTATGTTGACGCCATAGTGCTAGTCGGCGTGTGTCTGCACAAATATCCAGTAAGGCACAGTTGATGCTCAAGGGAAGCTGAGCGAGTGTATGTTGGGACACCCAAAGCTCCCGAGTAATTTATACCCGCTGTGGCTGAGGTTGCCATCAGTCGCCAAACACTACCGCAGAGGGACTTCAAAGGGACACTAAGTAATATACGTCAACCATATCTCTTAATTTTACCACTGGAGCAAATGTGAAATATACTTATAAATATTCGGTGCCATACACACTGAAAGGTGGGGAGTAACGTTGGTAAAACAACAAACGATAAATACTACGTGGCGGCAAATGGCAAGAGTGTGTCGGAATGTGGCTGCACCGTGGGAACAGGCGCGTTCCCACAGCCGGGCAGCGCGCACACCTGCACCCTGACTCGTGCCCGCTCTTGCCAGCGCTCGCCACACGCGTTCTCTCTAACCCATTATCGACACCCCGTTTACAAACCTGTTGGCGTACTTTCCACAGATACATATTACTAACGCATCTCTCCAGGGATACCTAACGTTAAAAATAGTAATACTCTCTGTTCTTGCCTATCATAACCGTTCTTGGATTCCCTGACAGCCGTTGGTGGCAGCTCACTGGTGCCAGACACACTATGAAGCACTCAGTACGTATATTATTATTAAGACTCATTCCCCGTATCTAGTGGGAGACTACTGGGTTTTAGTATCTCTTCAGCTTTCTCTCATTTCCCTCGCTGATAGGTAAAGAAGTTATCAGACGCATCGCGAGGCTACGGGGATATGTAGGGTGTTTATTGGTGAGTGTGGTGCGTGGGGGAGCGTGGGACAGTGGGCGGGCGGTTGGTCGCTGGTCTGTTATGGTGTCACTCTGGATAACTACGACCGCCGCCTTCTTCGGACAGCCAACCAACCTTCCATAATACTTCTTTGCTCTGCTCTCCCTCTTCTCTCTCTCTTTTTCTCTTGCATGTAGGGGGAAACCGTTTTAAATTTGAGCTATCTTTCAATGGAGTCACAATAGCGGGCCAGGCAAGGATCTAAAGTGGTTTATTAATGAGATAATGGTGTTGGTTGTCCCATATACCTGTGGGTGGCGGGGGGCATGGCACCCGCAGATCAACAGGGCGCTGGGCACAGGCTGGCGGCGGCGGCGACCCGCCCTCCCTCCCTCCCTCGCTGTGGCCTCTGCTCTGTACTTGTTTCCTCCTTTTTCTCCTCCTTGCCGTCTTACCTAAGCCTTGTGATGCCTCAGTCTCCGTATTTAATCCTTGCTCTACGTCGAATAATGATTACGCCAGGCTACAGGGGCACTAAATATTGTTACGAGGGAGGTAAGAATCACGGGAAGGGTTGTGGCTGGCGGTAAACCGACAACTCCCACGTGGACACAGAACTGCCGACTTGTGGGTAGCTACCCCCGCAGGCCAGACCCCCACATCACCACAGAAAAGATTAACATAAAACCTATGGAGAAGGAGGACCTTGAGTACTCAATTTGTTTTTAACGTGAAGGTCATGAAAAAAAAATGACTACTGCAGGTGAATCGTTAATAACACAAACGATAAAACGATGAAAGTGAAATTATTCTAAAAAGATAAAAACAGTGTCCTGTAAGTAGGCTGGCTTTCAAGGCGAGGCGTTCCCACGTTATGGATGGTCACATTCAGTCACCCGGTAACATCGAAGCCACAAGACAACTCACCTTAAAAGCAAAGTGAATTACTCGAAACGAACAACGCATCGAGTGCGAGTGAAGCAAAGTCGATCAAAGAATTGGGATATTGGCTTTTTTCAAAGGATTCCCCAGTATCGTGCATCAGTTTATGACCTCGCGTGGTGGACTCGAGTGACCGACCTGCCCTTCCGCTCGAGCTTTTCTTCTTAAAAAACATTTTAGTAAAACCCTCTGTATGTCATACACCAAGGAGTTTATTTGGCCACATTATTCAACAAGGTTAGATCAAAGGAGGGTGAATGTTTACAACAAAAGTGGAGGGGGCGGTGCTTCAAGACGAGAGACAGAGAGAGAGAGAGTGAGAGAGAGGGAGAGAGAGAAGAGTGTGTGAATGAGAAAAGCGAAGCTGCGGGTCGAGTGACCGACCGACCAACCAACCGCCCGCCTGTCGCCACCGCGCACTTGCCCCGCGCGCGCGCACCTCTCTCCTCCGTCACCGCAATTTACTGCCATATTTACTTCACTCAAACATTTTCTAAGGACTTTGGGGTTGTACCGTATTTTGATATAACCTCTCCCGATAATGAATATTCTCTCGTTCTAGTTTATGGGTTTTTGTTTACGAGGAGGATGTGTTTTTGGGGAGCAATGAAAACAGGCGTAGACCGTGAGAGCCAGTCACGGCCGACTGCGGGTCACACGTCATGCACTGATTTCATTAACAGCCGTCCCAGCATGCGCCCGCCGGCCGAGACCCCTCGCACGTGAACATCCGTATATGCTGGCGGTCTGACAACACGTGCACTATGCTCATACCCACGACGGTGGTTGTATGCGCTGCACGTGACTCTATGCTGGTCACGCGTCGAGCACGTGACCTCATGCTTAATGGCGTGTGGTGCACGTGCATACACTCGTACACTCAGGCCCCTGCGTCCGTAATATCGAATTTCTCGTCTTTTGCTCGACAAAGCCTCCACACTCGCCCTTCTCTTCCAGAGGGAGGCTGGCTATCGTAGGAGCTGGGTGGGATAACAAGCCCAACCCCTTTGGCCCAGTGCTTAGGTCCCTCACCTCCTGAGCTGTAGGGGGGTTTAATCTCAAACAACAACATTCTCTTCCAGAGTTGCCGGGGAAACTTAGCCTCAAAAGGGTACTAACAACTTCTTGAAATACAAATACTTACATTTAAGCAATCTGAGACATCTATTTTGCTAAACTATCTAACTTGTTTCCCTCTGACGTAATCTCTACCCTCCCTCACAGCCCATTCAGACGGATCCTCAACACTTTTTCTAGTTTAAGACTTTTCTAAGCTCGGGTTTCCACGCTACGAACGCGTCTTACGTCTATTCATTTCACACGAGGGGCTGAATCGTCGGGGTGGGACTTGACCTTTTTTTTTACTGACCATTGCACCTCTCTCTCTCTCTCTCTCTGGACCGATACGGCACATCACTGTCGTTGCCAACAGGAGTAGTTCCTTATAAGTTTAGGAGTTTCGGTTCGTTCAGTCCCACGGCCATAGCAAAGCCTCTACACCCACACTACTACATTATCTACGCAAACAAAACACTCACAGGGGCAGTGTGGAGGAGGAAGCGGGAGGAGGGGGTGGCGGAGGTGGAAGGGCGGCCATCTAAAGCGACCCCCGGCACCGAAACAGACCGGAAGCTTCTCCCATCCACTGCCTGCCAATCACGACCGGATATTGACGTATTAATTACCGTGAGTAACCGGATGAGCTGGTGAACGTAGGGAGGTTGGGTGGGTGGCAGTGGGGCAGGGGAGGCGACGCACATACGGCCAGCCTGTGAATGAACAGCAGAAGGCACGGGTGTGTGTGTGGGTGGCTGGGTGGCTGGGTATTGGGAGGGAGGAAAAGGCGTGACTGTTTGCGCTCATGAGATGATGCCATTACCTCAGGTCAGACCAGGTCAGTCCTGGTGAGTAGGGAGGGTGAAGGTGGGCCGAAGGCGCCAGGCGGATGGGACCGCCGAAGGCCTCGGGTGTGGGAGAAGGATGGAGGGTGCGCTGCCTGTTCCCGACGCTACGTCGCCAGAGCGGAAAAAGGCAGTTAGATGCTAGAAAAAAAAATGTAAATGACGAGAGTTCATATTGAGTTAATTCTCTCCATCCATCTTCTTTTTCTTTTACATCCCTCTTCTTTCCCTCTTTCTTTTCTTTCACTTCGCTCAGTCCTTCATAATCCTCGTTTCTTTCTCATTTCAATCACGCGCCATATTTTTCCTCTTAACTCTGTCTCCACTCTCTCTCTCTCTCTCTCTCTCTCTACTCTTCTCTCTCTCCCTCACCCTAGTCTTCCACCCACCACTGTAGTGGAGCAGCACCCTCCCTGGCCAACATCTTCGACACGACCCATCCCTTCCCACAGCTTCTCCCTCCCCTTGAATCATCTTTGATTAAAACTGAGTCATGCTTTCGCAGTCTGTCTCCTCCCCTCCCCCGTCCCAGGGCCTTTATTAAGGGCCAGTTGGGGCTTGTTGAGTGGTGGCGACAAGATGCGTTTACGCTTGCTGAGTGGGGGGGGGGGGGATGATGATGACAAATCCCGTTACGCCTGCTGAGTGGCGAGCGATACGTCGCGCTTTATGCTCGCTCAGTGGCTTCGATATGCTGTGTCTTTTATGCTTGGTAAGTGGCTGGAGGAGGAGGACGGACATGCAGCACCATCAGGAGACAAATCGTGATGACCTCACGGCTGACGCCACCACAACATCCGGGACACCCACACCCACACCCCGCCAGCCATCCCTGTACCCAAATGTTCATTCAGATATCAAGCGCACATTAGCATACTCGACCATTTACAGACACACGGACGCACCATGCAAACAAAAGGCAGGATGTGGCACATAGAGACAAGAGCAGAGTGTGTAATTAACCTTTTTTTTGTATAGTAAGGGGGGGGGGAGAAGAGGGAGATCAAATCAAAACTCGCGGGTCCCCCTAGTAAAACATTTTCTGCCATAAACCATTTTATCTTTTCAACTTTTGTATAGAGTCGGGGTTCACAAAACTCGTCATTTAGTTTGTTCCGCTCGTCCATTGCTCACGCAAACTACATAAAAGTAATATTTTCATATGTTCTAACAGGTTCCTCGCTGTTCTGATCTCTGGTTACTCTATCCTTGCAGCTGTCGAAGAACTGTTCTCTGTTAACGTCATCAAACAAGTTTAGGAACCTAAAAAAGTTGTGATCGGTTCAGCCCTGACTCTTCTTTCTTCTACGGTGGACAAATCTAAAGCCTCAGATCTTTTCATGTAAGTTACTTAATATCTCTGATGCCCTCTTCAAGACCTTCTCTATAATCTTTAAGAAAGTACAACAACCAAAACTTGTGAAACGTATTCTAATTCTGGTCCAAAGTGTAACTTGAACAGAGTGCTGAATATTCCCTTACCCGTACAATTGAATGCTATATTAATGTCTGCCAGAAGGCTGTGTGTATGGGTGTGTACGCGTAAGGCATACTGTGTATTTGTGAGTAAGAGAGACGGTGTGCATGATTTTAAGACGATGATTTTTCAATTACATTGATCACATTTTCCTTATGCTTCGTTGAAGTCCTGGCCACCTTAAGGACTTCTGTTCGTAACTGGAGACCTCCACACACACACACACACACACACACACAAACACACACAAATTCTGAGAAACATCTTGATACCATAAAGAGAATCAAATTTAGAGCATTTTGAGTAACAGTCGTCCGGGGGGCAGCAACAATGCTGACGAAGGTGATATTCGACTTCCTGAAGTGCTCGCTTGATGAAACCAAGACGACGCAGAAGTCGCCCCTTTGCAGACCGCGATGGGACTCTCTGCCACTGATCAGTAATGCCTCGTATACTTGGAAAACATCTTCACTATGTCATAGATACTTGGGAAATATTGTGATGGCGTGGAGTCCTCTATATGGCGACACCGCTAACCCCATGTGTACGGCTGGCACGATAAATCCGCCCCTCTTGCGGCAAAAACTCACATTACTGACCCGTCCTGACCCCCTGACCTCGCCCCGAGGTCAAACGGGCGGAGGTCAAACCGCTGTTGCGTCCTGGGGTCATGATGCTGTTTGTTCACACCCTACCAAACGATGTGACGTAGACAGTTTCAGTTCCTGCTGAGCCAGTCAGAATGTTACCACAATGTTGTATATCAGTTGAGTTTCTGCGTGAGGTGCAGCGAAACGCTGGTGTCCCGATGCAAGTGTCGGTTGTGAACCTGAACAACGCAGGTGATAAATGTCGAGCGATGAACGCACGTAAAAACATTTCACAATTACGGAAACACAGCATCCCACAGATATCTACTCTGGCTACACACATACACACGCACACACACACACACACACACACACACACACACACACACACAGATACTCTGGCTACACACAAACATCACAAACACACACACACACACACACACACACACACACACACACACACACACACACACGCACGCACACACACAAGGCCACAACTATAAACACACCTCCCTGCACGCAAACAAACAGACCAATATATACACACGGGCTCATATTTCACATATCTATTTTTGAAGTTCTTGTGTGGGACCACAGTACTGCTTGAATATATATAAGAACATAAGAAGTGAGGACGCTGCAAGAGGCCTAGCTATTGGCCCATGCTAGGCAGGTCCTAGAGAGTCTGCCCACCCTACAACCAACCGCCTGATCCCATAAACACATCCAACCTTCGTTTAAATATATCAGAATTGATTCCCAATATCTCCTTTTATTTATAATTACCCCAGGATGAATATCTATGAGAGTCCTGGTGTTACCCAGGTTCCTTTCTAAAGAATTCTGTAACACTAGATTGCGCTACTTCGAGTAACAGGGAAATGTAGACTTCTTTGTTTTGAGTCCTTTGAAGAGGCTGTGCACCCGATGCTACAGCCTCGCCAAAGATGACTTTTCACTCACGGTGTAACTCCTTGCAAGCGGACAAGTACGAAAGATATACAGTTGCACACTTAACATATTATGATTAAGAAAAACAACATGGTGAAATAACTTAAAAACTAATAACTACTAGTCTTCAGTTAGACTAAAATTATTAAAATTTCTGTTTTACACTAGTACTACCGCCACTACCACTACTATTGATAATAATAATAATAATGATAATAATAATAATAATAATAATAATAATAATAATAATAATAATGTTAAGGAGCGCGTGCAAAATTTCAAAACTACTGGTACAAAGATTTGGAAAGGGTCCGTTTTCTGTGCGCGAGGTCACGCGCGCCACCACGTGGAGGCCCGGGCAGCACGAGCGGCACCCCTCCCCTTCGCCCAGATTCCGAAGGTGGGAATATTCCCAGGAACGTGTGGAGGCGGGCAGGTGGCGGTCAGCCGAGACACGCGTGTTACACGCTGCTGATGGCCAACAGATGTTTCTTTGTTGAATTAACTCCCGGGTGCATTAACTTTTGGTTAATCTAACTACTCCAGTATCACCAGAGTTTGACTGGTTAGTCGTAACAGTCGATTATGCTACTGTGTAGTAAGTAACAGTCAAGTAGATCAATAGGCAAATGGCCATTCATACTACATACTCCAACCACGAAATTTCCGAAGGGTATTAAAATAGTTAATTGTATCAGTACGCATTACACGGATAATTTAACATTTTATTACGATACTTCCCAGGAAAATTCAGCTGTTAAGTGTATCAACAGACATCAGGAGGTTAACTCAGCAAATCAATCAACAGCTTGTGTTGGGGGTAAACAAGTGCTCAGTGAAAGAAACTAACTTCGTTAGATAGAGCTAACCTGACAGCTGGCTATATTAAAAACAATTTATGGGTTTTAACTAATCACTGTAACAGCTGGGTATTCTCAGCTGGGCAATTAATGAAAAAAAAGATAGATAGATAGATAGACAGACAGGTAAGTAGATAGATAGATAGATATATAGATAGATAGATAGATAGATAGATAGAGAGATAGATAGATAGATAGAGAGATAGACAGAGAGACAGATAAATAGATATACAGATAGACATATAGACAGACAGATAGACAGAAAGATAGAGAGATTGAGAGATATAGACAGATAAATAGATAGATTGACTGAATGATAGATAGATAGATAGATAGATAGACAGATAGATAGACAGACAGACAGACAGACAGACAGACAGACAGACAGACAGACAGATAGATAGATAGATAGATAGATAGATAGAGGTACAAAAAGACCCACTGCCTGTCGTCTGTTATGATGGCTTGTTGCCTCCGACAACATGAAGCTCCCAAGTCGTCCAAATCATCACTTTTATTTTCCATCAGTCTGCCCGAGCTCGATAGACAGTGTTGTAAGCCGATAGATGGAGCCGGGGAGGCCGTGTCGACAACCCAGTCATGGACTCATCTTTTGTTTTCTTTAGGAGGGGCGACGTGACCTCTGACCCCCGTGGGGGCCGCGACACACGCCGGGGGTCTCTGGCGTTGGGAGACTACGCCGATAAAGCAAGAGGGTTTGATGTGTGCGTGTTTGTTTTGTTTTCCTTTTTTTTTTTTACGGAGCTCTATCGATGAAAATTAAAACATAAATCACTCAAAGTAATGACAGCGTGTAAGAGATTTATTTGTTCCAAGTTATTTATGGGTGTTTCGTTGTTCTATGCAAATCTCTTGTGTTTTTGTCTCCGTGTTTTTGTACGTACTTATTTGTGTTTATTTAAGTGTGAATGCGTGTGCGTATGTGTGTATGTACAGACAAGCGCATGTTTGTGTACTATGGTGCGTCTGTCTGCATGTTTTGAGTGCATGTGCATGTGTGCATACTCTTATGTGTGTGTATGCAATCATATGTATGTACCTGTGTATTTGTGTCTACATAACATTTGAATACAGGTTTATGCATATTTGCTTTGAATGCATATATCTATGAAGACAAGAACAGCCAATGAATATATCAAAACTCACAACCAAGCTGATTTTCCTAACCATATTTCTGTCTTCGTTAAAGACACTCAGATGTCGAAGCTTTTCCCAACGGGTCCAGATCTACAGAATACATGGAACAAGTAATACTTACACCGTAATTACTTAACGACCTGTTTGACTCAAGAATCATCCGAAAGTCTAACCCGTTCCATATCTTTCTGGAGGTGAAAAGACTTTGTAATCTCAAAAGTCTAAGAAATCAAGTCCCGAGTCCCATCCCTATGGGAAAGAAGGAACTTTGTAATCTTAGAAGTCTAAGAAATCAAGTCCTAAGTCCCATCCCTGAAAGAAGGAACTTTGTAATCTTAGAAGTCTTAGAAATCAAGTTCCAAGTCCCATCCCTGTGGGAAAGAAGGCAAGTCCTTTTTATCTTAGATATTAAAGACAGATATCTACTTCCAAGATGAGAGATCGTCTATAGCTGGCTAGTTTTTTTTTTTTCTCTCTCTCTCTCTTTTTTACGGTTCCTTGAAACACGGCGAAACACACGGAAGAAATTGATGCTGTATCAGAAAGATTTATACTCGACACTTGCGTAACCGAGCTGTGGCACCGCATATAAAACTGCTGGGCGATGAGAGAGAGAGAGAGAGAGAGAGAGAGAGAGAGGGAGAGAGAGAGAGAGAGAGAGAGAGAGAGAGAGAGAGAGAGA
>JAYMFT010001330.1:0-17381 GCA_038088735.1 Panulirus argus | reverse complement strand
CTCTCTCTCTCTCTCTCTCTCTCTCTCTCTCTCTCTCTCTCTATCTATCTATCTATCTATCTATCTATCTCGCCCGTAATAAGCTAACTTCACACGCACACTCTCTCACAGCCGCCGACGACTCTTCGCTACCATCTTCCTGCCTGACTCCCAAGCAGTAGAAAAACAAAAAGGCCATCATGATGAGCAAACCGATGAGGGGACTTCCCCGTTCTTGAGAGCAGCGCAGGTGATACGTTAAGCTCGCCCTCCCTCGCGAAACACTGCCCTCCGTATGTGTACACGTTTCTAGTCGAAGGCATTTCGTCGACAGCCAACACCGTCATCTTCCAGGGTGCACGAGAGAGGGAGGGGAGATTCTCCTCCTCCTCGTCGAAAATGCGCGTGTGTGTGTGTGTGGGTGGAATTACATCGAGTGAGGCTGTTTAGCTCATTCTGACGTTGCGTCGACTATAAAGGGATTTGATCCTCCTAATCTGAAAATGGACGCGAGGCCTGTAATTCCATAATGAAAAGGGAAAAACCCTTAAATCTGTAAATAGATTTTCAGTTCCATATGGACAAATGGGCCACGGGGCTAATCTCCCCTCACATGAAAGTGTTAACCTCTGCTGTGTAAATGGGAGTAAAACTCGCTGAATGTGTGGAGATTTCCACCCATAATGCGCAAATGGACTTCAGGTCGTAAGATTTATAAACAAACGCGAGAAGACCACCAATTTCGAAAAGGGCTTAGTGGATCACCTTTCTACCGAACGAGTTTAGTTAGAGTCTTTTTTTCCTTTACCAGGCGGAACAGAGGACCATAAGCAACTGTGTGGCAACAAGACAATTGAATTTTAACTTCATCACACACAAAAAAGATGAAGTAGTCTCAAGATATGTTCTAAGAAATTTTATTTATTGGGGCAAATTTTCAGAAGGGCCCATATATATATATATATATATATATATATATATATACACCGTATATACCATCCGGGGAAAATAATAGAGAGTTGTCAGAAAAGAAATGGGTTCTTTTACAGCGGCCGTCTGAAATATATTTCCCCCCTCAACCGCTCTCCCACTTTTTATATGTATTCGCGTATCCAAAATAATTGCTTTATCTTTACCTTTTTTGACGAAGACCTGCATGACAGTCGACTGCCTTAGATATACAAAACTGTCGTCTGATTATTCATTCAGACTGTACCGCTCATTACGTACATATTGGTGAATATTATTACTTTTTTAAGGGGATCTGAGTTTGTATAATTTTAAGATAAGGCAAGATAAAACACTAACATGACTTGTATCAAAACGCATGTCGGTATTATGCCCCAAAGACGAATATTTGAGACTTCAGGACATAGATTTTTGTATCTGTATTTCGAGAAAGTGACCTGGTGTGACCGGAAGGGAAAGGAAGGATCGGGACCTGAGGGGGAAGAGGTTCATGACCTGTCGGTGGTGGACCTGTGACCTGGTTACTTCTGGGGTTCACCTACACTGTTGACATATCCAAACCTACCACGATCGTAACAACTGAAAAGTAATTAACAAATATAGTTTTTAACGAGAAGATGGAAATTGCGCACAGTTGAGAGTCGAGGTCGCACGTTCAGTAGCTTTCTTATGATAACGTAAAGTGCGTTACGCGGAGTTGAATCGCAGTCTTACTTCTGCTCACGTGGAAATTCTTTGGCACACATGGAACGTATTGTTACTGTTTTCTCTATATTTACTCCCCATCCCTGAGGGAAATGATTTCGTAATCCGTTTGTGTCTGTCATTGTGTTGTGTGTGTGTCTGCCTGTTTGCCTGTGTGATTACTATTTGTGTGTGTGTTACAGGGAGAGGGTTTTACACTCGTGTTGCCTCGTCTCTTGTCACTGTACGTGTGTATGTGTGTGTGTGTTTTACAGGGAGAGGGTTTTACACTCGTGTTGCCTCGTCTCTTGTCACTGTACGTGTGTATGTGTGTGTGTGTGTGTTTCAGAAGCGTTTATACGGCAGCGCAGAGATTACCGTAACAGCTTTGTTACGCGAGTGAAACTGTGATATTTTTTTTTTTTTTAGGTGTTGGGTATGTAGCAACGTCCTGATTACGTGGCGAGCGGGGCTCGTGTTTCGGGATTGTTCAAGAGCTCCTTGGAACACTGGGGTACCGTTGGTGGCCATACAAGGCTGGTCGGGAGAGAGCACTTCCTTCTCCTCCTCCCCAACTCCGTTCCATATTCTCTGTTGTAGCTATTTTCTGTCCAGTGAGACAGGAAATACCCCGTAAACTTTTCCTTCGTCCCGCCTGCCCGCGGACTCTGAATAGATCTCTCTTCAGGGGTTTGCCATTATTGGTATATTTTATTGTGGGACTTTTGTCGAGTATTCTTTTAAGAAAAGAGTATTCTTTCCCATCATTATGAGGGTTTTCTGTTACTGCGGTCGGATTTATTAATACAGGTGTATAGAGCCCTGGCGAGGAGAGGGAGAGTCTTGCTCATTGGTATTTTTAACAAGAAGGGGAAACAATAATGAATGAACACTGATCGATACCGGAACTGAAGAGAAAATGAATGTAAAGAAGATGGGGAATGTAAGGAGTAAGAGAATACATGATGCATAAGACGTAGACTAGGAAGAGAATGGAAAATGTAGTAATGGCGAGGAGGAGGAGGCAAGCAAGACAAAAACAGACAAACAGTAATTCAAAATTGAAATAAAAGAATAAAGGGAAAAAGATAAAAAAGATCAAGGAAACACAAAAAAGAGTGCGGGAAGGGAAAAACGGAAAAATGAATACTACAGGAACTAGTCAGACAAAATGAAAGAGCATGAAATAACAAAAATGGAAAGAAAACGGGCAAAGAAGACTTACCAATAAAAGATGAGAAAACAAGAAAAAAACAGACACGAAAACGTTAAGTACAGAAAATGGTCTTGGGGTACAGATGTTCCCTAGGGCATTTTGTTGCCCCGAGGTAACTTGAGGCCATGATGTTCATAACCAGTCGAACCAGACTGGAGGGTGTACCTCATATATATATATATATATATATATTGTATACATATATAATTTTAGTGGCCCCTGTTTGAATTGCGTTTTTCCATTTTTCATTTCATTTGCCATAACTATAAATTTGTGGAATACATCAACACAGCCCTTGACAACAGCAGCTCTGACGAGGTTCCTGTGTCTTCGTTATTTATATACTTTAACATTTCACTGTTCAATTTACGTTTTTTTTTTTTCCTGCCCTTTTTCAGTTTTGGAAATTTTTCTTCTAAGATGCTGAGAATCAAGAGATGCCTAAGGTTTATCAAGCAAACCCCCAGTGATCACGACGGTACGTAACCTCTGGATGTGACGGTTTGGCCTTCGACCTGACCCTCAGAGAAGTAGTGAGGACGAAGACCGAGCCCATATGATACCCAGTGGTCAAGGGATCTCACCGCCGTGTTCAGTGGGGGGGTCTTACCACCACCGTGCTCAAGGAATGAAGATAAATAAATAAAAAAAAAGAACACACGTCTTGGAAGATAATGTTCGATGGCTCCCGGTCGCCATGAGACGCCAGCGAGGTATTGTGGGGCCCCCCAGAGACGTAACATATTTTAGTAACATATTCAGTAGCAGGTTTTAAAGGAGGATGCCGACCATTGAGCACGCCGTTACGGCGAGAGAGAGGGGGGGGGAGACGGGGAGAGAGGGGGGGGGGGGCGGTTGAGCAGGAGCGAGCTCCACAGCCATTACAGTATCTCACCTTATCGGCCTCCTGGCCCCAGCCACTGACGTCTGCAACATAATGGGGAGGTTCTACCCCCCCAACGTCACCCCACACACACACACACACACACACATACACCACCTCCCAGCACCCCCCCTCCCCCCCCTTCCCTCCGTTATCATCGCCCTCGGGGAAAAATAACGACACCTGATAAGTCTATTTTCTTCAGGGGAACTTGTTATTCTTGAGAAGAGAAAAGAGGGATGATGGCGAGGCAACGGGCCGGGGGGGTGTGGGGAGGGGGGTTGAAGGTGGTGGGAAAGGCGAGCTGAGTCAGGCTGATGATTGAGGTGGAGTCAATATTCATAGCCGTGGTGAGCAGTCAGCTGTGGGAGGGGGTGTTGGGTGGGTGGGTGTTTGAGACGGCTGTCGCCTGCCTTGGCCCCCCCCGTGAGCCGCCGCGGCCGCGCTCTGTTGCCTTTTTTATCTACGCCCTGAGATTCATGGATGATACCGCACCTCGCTCTCACTCGCCCATGATTCGTGATGATTCGACGACAAGCATGAGGAATAATGTAAATTTTTTTCTCATTATTTTTTCCATCATTAGACTTCCTGACAACATTATCCCTCTTCACTGGGGGCGCAGAGACGGTGTTCTTCATCTACCCCTTCAAGCAGGACCCCATACTGTGAGGTGCAGCGCCCGAAACGCTTCCGCGCTCGCACGCAGGAGGTGGGGGTTTATGCTCAGGCATGCGGTCGGTGTTCCTGGGTTCAGCTGACGCCTCCGTGTTCCTGATATATCAGCGGGACGAGCCGACGCCTCCTCCTCCTCTTCCTCTTCCTCCTTCCTCCTCTTCCTCCTCCTCCTTTCCTCCTCCTCCCGTGGCTGTCACAAACTGAGTTCAGGGTGAAAGGCGTTTAGTCCTCCACACTTCATTTATATATATATATATAATCATGTAAGCCTCGAACAGCCAGGATACGAACCCGGGTCCAGTTTATCTTGCTCACTCAAACCCTGGGGAACTATGGATGGGGTCGTGGCCACCTGCAAGTTCTGAACTTAATAAGCTTCACTTGCGGCAAACTTCTCATGATTCTAATCCTACATTTCCGTACATTTAAGGTAAAGGTTCATTTTGGGGAAAGTTTGCACGCTAATGCCCCCCCCCCCTCCCCGTCCCCCACATCCCCCCCCCCGACACCGTACTTAATTAAGTCTAAAACTCTATTCTTGTAATGGGACGTTGAATAATTGAGATGAAATGAATAAAAGAATGTGATTCGTATGGATAATGGCGGAATATTGTTTAAATCGCGAAAGCTCATATGGTGAAAAGGGATTCGTTAGTGACTCTTGATTCATTTGACTGACTCTGCCTGTGCAGCAGGCAGAGCTCAGGAGAGGGGACTGGGTACAAGGCTCCATGACTTTCACTTTACATCTCGTCTGGAAGTTGATGATATATCGTTTTCTGCCAGACGGAAGATAGGTGTGAGTTTCTCAGCTTGTTTTGGCTCGTAGTTATCCAGTAGATTTAAACTCTTTGATATTTCATAGACCCTCGTTAGACAGAGTTTTAACACGCCACTGTTCCGGTAACCATATGGGAGATATAACCTCCATCTTTGCCCTCCTGGTCTACATTATTTCTTGTAAAGGTATTTGCTGAAATGATTCGTAATTGCCGATGATTAGTAATCAATTTTTCCAAGACCGAAAGCAAATTCACATCTGCTTCCGCTAACAACTCTGTTCGACTTCCACAGCCGCTGTTACGGAAGATCTGATACCACAAAAGAGGGATCACAGTGACCATAGTGCTGTTACTAGTGCTTCATTTCCGACGGTACGTGGGGAATCAGATGCTCTTCCGTTACGGTGTCCTTGGCCCTCGCGAAGAGTATGCAAAAGCCTTTGGAACGAAGAACTGCGTGAGGGAGTGGCGAGGCACCGAAAAGCATGCCTCTCAGACGGTCTCTGTGTGGTGAGGTTGCCGTATTAATCTAACAGAATAAGGAGTGGACTCCCGAGTGGTCTGGGAGTGAGGGAGGGGTTTTTCTTTTCGTCTTGGCAAACAGTGTCTACTCAACGGTCGAAGGAGAGCCCCCTTGACCCATCCTGAAAGACGTCATTCATTTAGACACTACTTCAGTATCCCAACTAGAGCGCTGCTTCAGCTATCCAGACAATGGTACTGTTACCTCTTTTCAGCTGCGTCGACTCCTTCAAGGTGTTGCCGCCTTCCCGTTCCCGCCAGACAACGTCACGTTAAACCTTTCACAACAGCCTGAGTAGCGAATGCCTTAGAGAGTACCACATCGATTCCGCGAGCAAAAGTTCAAGGTTGACCCGTTCCCCAAAGAGCGCCATTTCGAACTCAGTAGAGAACGTGGTCATGACCTCTTCCCCCCCCCCCCCTTTCAAGACAGTACCACCTTGACCGCTCCAGTGAAGCCACTCGTCATTGGCTTAAGTCCAGTGGGTCACGAAATCTGTGAAGTGTTATATACACCGAGGCGGTGGACTAAGCTGGGTTGAAATAGTAACCTGCAATACATAATTCCCCCCGGCGCGTAAAACTGCAGTATGTCGACGAGGATATTTAGACTGGTTAATCGAAGTGCCTCACGACATCTAGAGTTTTATATCTTATGTATGAAGGTTTTGCTCCTGTGGAATAACAACTTCGGTCGCGTCTCCTTCTAGTTTAGCCACGGTTCAGCGAGAGACAGTGTTATGGTATTCTTTCAAACACGTCCATTGGTACCGTGAAATATAATTCCTATTTTAGTATTAACGATGTTGCATTTCTCCCGGGTCTGTTTATTATGACAAAGGTATATTTTGTGCCTCGTCCATATCTCTACCCGAGTCCGGTTTTATGTTTTCTGTCTGTCAGGTATCTCGGGGGGGTCCATTGCCATTCAGATAGGGGGGGGGGGGGAAGGATCAAGTGCATACGCCCGCGATGCGCCTTTTGTGAAAATTAATTCTGCAGAGCTCGGGGGGAAGTCCCTCCCTCGCCCTGTAGGCTGGCAAAAGGGCAGGGAGAATCCAAGTCTCCCTTTTGGATATTTGCCTCCCTGTTAACTCTTCCACCCTGCGTGTTCAAGTTTGGCCCCGTGGCGCAAGGTGAGGTATACGACGTAATTACAGGTTAACGTGTGTGGGTACAACGGCGAGTCTGACCCGGGTAACTCGACTGTCACGTCGGTCGTAAGGACCGGGGAGATGGGAGCTACCCTTGGGGAGAAAGGGGGTTGTGGTTTGGAGTGGACGGGAGATTAAGGGGGAGAGGGAGTGACTGAGAGGGAAGGGGGAGGAATCTGCTTTCCCTTCCTGTCCAGTAAAGTCCATGGGAAAGTGGGAGTGGAATGGCCATTTCCCCTCCCCATGCCGTAAATAAACACCCATATATCTGGGGGTCTCAGGGTAAACAAACCCCCTCCAGTCCAACCCACCGTCACGCAGGCAAACCCACCATCACGCCAGGAACCTAACGTCACGCCAGTAACCCACCGTCACACAGACAACCCACCGTCACACCAGCAAAGCACCGTCACGCCAGTAACCCGCCGTCACACCGGGAACCCAGCGTCACACCGGTAACCCACCGTCACACCAGCAACCATACGTCACACCAGTAGCTCACCGTCACACCGGGAACCCACCGTCACACCAACAAACCCTCCGTCACACCATCCAGCAATTAAAGTACACGGAACTGTCTCAAGGGATTAAGGAGAATCCCACGCAAGGCATCATGAGACATCAGACTTAACGTTGGAAGTGATGCCGTCCAGTTCCTCTCTCTTGCCATAAGATCTGGTGTTAAATGACAATAATCAAGGCAGTTTTTGGCTGGCATGGTGACTAATTCCTTGGTTGCCATGGCGACTCAGGCGGCGCCTGGCCATTCGGTGGACGGGGGAGAAGAAGAAGAAGAAGAAGAGGGGGTGGTGTGGGGTTGGGGAGGATGATGTCCTAATTTGTTCACGGAGCAATTACATTTTTCTTTGACTGAATCACGGAGGAAGAGGAGAAGAAATTACCCAGAGGCACTTGAGAAACGTCAGAAAGTTTTATCAAGAATCCCAGGTTTAAATATAGCTTTAACCAGAGGCTCGCGAGTTGGTCGCCAAATGCAGGGGTCGCTGAAGGGGACTTTAATGAGAGTGTTTAAGCACGAGGGTGTTGATAAGGGTGGAGAGTGCCGACGTGAAGAACAGGGAACGGAGGAGTGGCCGAGGTAATGTTGGCGTGGGGATGATGGAGAGAGAGAGAGAGAGACAGAGAGACAGAGAGGAAGAAAAGGTCTTGGAAGAGCTTGGAAAAAAAAAAAGAGAGAATTGGTAGACCAGATGTGGAGTGGGAAGACCACGTGATAAGTGGAGGTGGGTAGTATAAAGAAAATGTGAGGATGGAATAAGGAAAGAAAATGATGCTTTAGTTTGGAAAGTGTTTCGGGGGGTTATAGTGAAGGCTGCTTGTAGTAAGGTCCCAGAGGGTGATGGGTATACAGACGCGGGTGTAGAGTTGGCAAGGGAGAGAGGGAGTAGGATCGTGGTGCGAGAGATGAGAAGTGGAAGGGAAAAAAAAAGAGAGGAAAAGGCTACGAAGAGGTTATTTTTTTTTTCCTTTTTCCAAGCCAAGAAACATCAGAATAACACAAGTGGTAGGAGATCCGACAGCCTTTGATAATATCCTCGCTATTCTAAAGACAAAAGACTCGGGTCTTCCTCGAACCTCAACTAATTGTTGGGAATACGAAAGGATAAAGAAACATTAGGTTTTCAAGCTTCATGTGCTGACATAGCAAGCTTATTTACCCTCCGGGAGGCCCTTGAGAGGTGTCCAGACACACAGAGACCAGGTTCTCGGGTCCGTCTTGCATGTGGGTCAGCAAGAGAGAGAAGACCCTCCCTTACCGGGAGACGTCTGGGTTCGAGAGTCGTGGACAAAAGCGGTTTGGGTCAAATTGTTTTTTTTTTTTCCTCTTTCTCCTGGTTTGTCCTTTGTCTGAGTCTCGCCTGCAGATTAGTGATACACGAGTAGATTAGCGGCAGCAGCAGTAGCGGTAGCAGCAGGAGCAGCAGCAGGAGCAGGAGCTGTCTCACACATGGAGGGGAGTCAGCAATGTGGGTCAGCCAGAGGGAGGAGGAGGAGGAGGAGGGGGACTGCTGCTGCTGCTGCTGCCTGCCGGGGCCTCGTGCCTCATGCTTAAAGCTGACGCCTCCGCCCCCCTGGTCCGCCAGCCGGCCTGCCCCCGCCCCGCCACACCCCAGGAGCTAGAGTAGGGCTCGCGACGAGCTAACCCCAGGCTGCACTACCCTGGGATAAACCTCACCGATAATCCTCGCCAGACAAACCCCCATCCCCCAGGGGGGGGGACAACCAACCCCCCACCCCACCCTTGCCAGTACCTCTCCATTAGGGCGGCCCTCTGAGGTCTTCCTGGAGTTTCAGGAGAGAGAGAGAGAGAGAGAAGGGGGTGGCGGAGGGTTTGGAAGGTCACAACATACACGCTCGCCTCCTCGATGCCGTAAGCTGGGTGCCACTAATATAGAACCACCAGAGCCGCGTCTTCCTTCACTGTCTCATGACTTCGAATGTACAATTCAGCCTTCCAGAGGATCCATTCAAGTAACGCACTCCTTCAGGAAGGAAAAAGATAATGTACAAGTCGCTATATTCCGACTATATGCTTCTGTCATATTCCTGTTATCCTTTATAATGAACACACGGACACACACACACACACACACACACACACACACACACACACACACACGCACACACAAAGCCGTAGTGCAGCGGTTAGAGATGCGACCTGCCAGTTTAATGGGCCTGGATTCAAGTCCATGACGGGTCAGCCGGCTCACAACCAACCCAGCTGCTCGTCTTCTCCTTTGGAGCTGGTCGATGAATGGGTACCTGGCGTAAGCTGAGAGGTCTGTGCGAGTGTGTATGTATATATATATATATATATATATATATATATATATATATATATATATATGTATATATATATATTCATACTTGTTCACCTTTTCCAGATTTAGCAAGGTAGCGCCTGGAACAGACGAAAACGGCCTCCAATGCTCAAATCCACTGTCTGTCTGTCTGTCATGTTTAATGCACATAAACCAGATTCCCATCTACACCCAAGCCTCATAGACCTTTCCCGTGGTATCCCCTGACCACTTCATAGGACCTGGTTCATCCCATTGTCAGCACCTCATCCACCGTCTATCACATCACCCTGTTTCGCTCTGTCCTTAGAAAACCTCTTATACTCCTGAATATTCAGGCAACGATAACTCAAAGCCTCTTTTACTATATCGTTCCATCTCATTCTCAGTCACTCATTCCCCAGTTCCATCCACGACTGCCATGTACTGTATATCTCTCCTCGCTCATCCTCTCCATATGTCGAGACCACTTCCACACACCCTGGTGTGCTCAGTCATACTAGGCTTACTGCCACAAATCTTTCTTCCGCTGTCATTACTTACACTGTCATGTGGATGGAAGCAAGGGAGCTGAGTGTTAAAAACAGGTGTGGTAATAAGCGAAGGGTGTGCTGAAACAGCATATAGAGAGGAGGAGCGAAGAAACACTGACTAAGAGGATCCGTTAGTCGGAAGTTGGGGAACCACATAGAGGAAGAGGAAGCCGAGGAGGTGAACAGATAGAGTGAAGTAGATTTCTAGATTATCAGAGTCGGAACTTTCAGGTGGGAGAAAGGCAGCATTGGATAGAATGCATTGGATCGATGTGGTGTATACGGGGCGACGCACTATCACTAAGCTGAACCAGGGCATTAAAAGCGGTAGAAATGAATCATGGAATAGGCTGTGGGGTTTGGTTGTGTATGGCAGATTCCAGTTTTGGTACATAATACATGACAGGAAGAGATGGGATGTGTGCTAATGAGTCCATTGTTCTTTTGTTCCTGATGCTACCCCGCTAAAGCGGGAAAGATAATTACGTATATATATATCGAGCTCGTATGTTGATTGATGTACCAGTTTACGAAACTAACTACGTAACTTGTCGTATAGTTGAGCAATTCTTTCTGGATGAGGCTGGAAAATGAAAACGGAGGTGGATTAGCAAGAGAAAAGGCCGTAGGGCCAGAAGCGACAGCTGCTGAACATGCATGTTAACACCGATGTTTTGAAAAGCAGTCAGTGTAAACAAGAGGGTACACGGTACACAGTACCTTCCTCGCTGCCTATAAAGACCTTACTAAGCACCTGAGCGTCTCCTCTCTATCTCCTCCTTCCTTCTCCCTTACTTCCCTTTTATGTATACTCTCTTTCTTTGCGCTTTTCTCACACCTCACTTATTCTATAACCAACGCTTTATCATTAATACTGCTTTTCCTCTATGATTTTACCTTTCTGCACACCATCTGTCTTTCCTCTTCTCACTAATCCGTCTCTTATTACTTACAGTGATTCTCCTCCATCCTTCGAAGGACGGTGAGTTACAATGATAACGACATAATAAAGATTTGTGGGAGGAAAATGAGCTTAGGCTTGATGGGGGAACAAAGACGAGAGAAACGATGACTCGAGTTTGTGTACGAGCGAGTTCAGAAGATACAAAACCAGTTCGCAGTGCCTCCGATGGCATAGGGACTCACGACACTTGCCAGACGCTTCTGGTATTATTGTACAGGGATTCCTAGTGAGACAGCACTAGGACCCCCGATTCCTCCATCAAGGAATAAAGTACCGAAACCGAAACTGAACTGGTAGAGGGATAATCCCTGGAACTACAGAGGACTTCTTGTCCACAGTGGAGTATTGCCGAATGTGTATTGCTGGACTCGGCTCGCTCGAGGTTACCCCCGCGAGCGAAGAGTCACCTTTGGCGAGGGTGTGTGTATCACCGGGAGCACAACCTCGTCATCACTGGCTGCTGAAGGGATGCCCCCTTGCATCAAGGAACACGTCCCTGTCTGGGAATAGAGGGAAGGGTGAGCCACCTGCCAAACCACGGATAGTGTCTAACCCACAACCGTTTTTTTCTTTCGTCTTTGACGCGAGCTAGAGAAATGAACATTTGATTATTGATTTAATCTCGTCTACACAAGTTTTCACCTCACCCTGTAGCTCGAGTGGGGGAAGAGGGGGAATTGTATGGTAGATTCAGATGAATACATTCTTCCGTACGCAATGCGTTGATATATTACGCTCTGCGGTACAGGGAGAATACAACGGCGCAGCCGTGTAAATCATGATACGAGTGTACTCATACACCTACCCATGTCATTATGACATGACATGACTATAACCTCCTCCTCCCCCCCCCCCCAACCATTGCCATGACAGCGCCATCTCCCCTCTCCCCTCCCCTCCACCATAACGCACCACCATCCTTCCCTCCCCTCCCTTCCCTCGCCAACCATATCCTCCCCACTCGATCTTATCTCCCCACCAAAGCTTTGTCATATGATTTTCATGTTGTTCTCCCAGTATCTCGCCAGCCATCTTTTATTTGTGTGTGTGTGTGTGTGTGTGTGTGTGTGTTTAGCATCTCATCATCTCCCCCCAACACTAACCACTATGGTTCATTTCCCCCCCTCCCCTTCCAATTCCGCCCCATCTTTTCTAGCCTCCCCCCACATCGACCCCCTCTCCCCACCCCACAACCGTTCCCTCCCTCAGCGCCTCTCACTATGTACACTGATTGATGAGATGGGTCGGGGGAAGAGGAGAGGGGAGGATTGTCCTATCTCCCCTTGTGTAGATTTATTCTCCCCATCACCAAAGGTGTGAACTGCCTTTGTGTGTGTGTGTGTGTGTGTGTGTGTGTGTGTGTGTGTGTGTTCTGACGAATTAGAGGGTTTTGGACATGAGGATAGGAATTAGAGCAATAAGGTTAGGAAGGAGGCTGGGAATGGGGGCTAGGCGGGAGTCTACGGGTGTGGAAAAGGAATGAGGCTGGGCATAAGCTAGGAGCGTGGGCATTAGGCACAAGAATATCTCCGATAACTTTCGTGTAAGTGTGATCAGTGATGACTGCTTGAGGCTGTATGACTCCAGTCGCCCATCTGACCTCAGTGACCCCTGATAACCCCTCGTCTGATGACTGTGTTGGTCTAGTGTGAACTCGAGTAACCCATTCTGACCTGAAGTGATCCCTAAACTCGTTAAACCCTTATAAACCTTATAAACCAACACCATACAGCCCTTAAACACCTTCCTCATATGTGACGCTTATAAACCTATCACTTATGCCCTCTTGCTTTACCGTCTCGTCACCATTTATATATGTAGATTAAAGCTTCAAAATGCCATTACTCTCCTCCAGCAGCTAAACTTGTCATAGACCATCAGGTCTTCTGTTATTTGAGTTTTCCATGCACTCCCTTGTTCCTCTTGGTTTCACATGAGCCCTGTCATATGACCCTTCAATGCCCATATGATATATGATCTTTGTTTACCCCTTTTGGCCTCGTGTATACTCGGGTGATCGTCCTAACCTCCTATGATCACCGATTTGCCTCTTGACCTCTTGGAAGTCCCTGTGAGTCTCGACTTCGTATCATACCTGATGATCCAAGCACCATTTAATGGTGTCCCTGGAGTATCTTCTTGCGTCGTGTGGACTCTTAGCTACCACCCTGACCTCGGAAGCCATCTCGAGTTACTTCTGCTTCTTAATTCTTTCGTCCCTCTCGTTTTCGAAGCACGCCGGACGGTCCTCATCCTCAGACGTCACAGTGTCGCATCCGTCTGCTTTACAGTCGTGTCTCAGGTCATACGGATTAATAAGGGTGAAGCAAACTATCAATATCCTCAAGAAGATAAGCTCCTCATAGACCATTTGTAGTTCTGTTATCTGACCTATTTCCAGTTACCATTCTGGCCTCCCCTAAAAACCCCCCTGGAGTTACTAATGTCCAAAGTAATGACCCTCACGATCTCTGGTGGCCTTTTTTTTTTTTTTAGTGATCCCCTTGTGTGTCCAGCCCCCACCCCCCAAACAGCTCCTCCTCCTCCTCCTCCTCCTCCTCCTCCTCCTCCTCTTCCTCCTCCTCCTCCCCCAAACCCCCTGAGACATGACTCTTGGGCAGAAGTGTGACGTTCGCGGGAGCATGACGGCTCCTTACCGGCCTTCACCCAGCGCCGGCACACCCCACCGTTTCCCCCCCTCCCCCCTTCCAACTCTGCCACCAAACCCGACCGACCGACCGACCGACTCCCCTCACTGTGACCTACGCCGTCCTTATGGTCCAGCTGGCGTACCAGGTGGAACGTGGGAGAGGGGAATAAGTGGATCAGGCCGGGGAAGGGGACTGGAGACACCACGGTGGGTGCGAAAAGGGATTGGTGAGCCAGGGCCAGTAGCCAGAGGGACGAGTCGACCTGGGAACACCTTCTTGAACCAGTTCTACCAGTTGTTCTACCGGGGAATCATAAAACCGTACGTGCAAGGGAGAGCGTGCCAGGTTCCTGGACTAATCTCCAACACCTGAGGGAGGTGTATGAGATTATCGACTGGTGGTTATAAATTGAGGGAGACGACCTTAATGACCCGAGAAGTCGATAGGCCTAGAGCCCAGATAATCAGCGAACGTAACGGGGGGACGGTCGAAGGAAGTGGAACGGCGTGATGTAACGGGGGGGACGGTCGAAGGAAGTGGAACGGTGTGATGGGGGGGGGGGAAGCCTTCTTCCAAAAGACTCTTTAAAAACATAATGGTGCTAACGTGTGTGCTCTGTTAAGTTCCTTTAAACAGACGCGTTACACGTCGATTTAAAGGCGTCCTCGCCAACGGATGATGAAAGCCAATCGGTTGATATGAGATTCAGAGACTTAAACTCGAACCACAGTGTCAGAGTGTTGCTTGACGAGGTGTAGGGGGTCCGTTGGGTGTTTTGCGGACCGTACGTTCTTGGAAGGTGTGGAAGGAAGGTGTGCTTCGCTGGAGGGAAAGGTAGGTTGAATGACAGACAGGACCAGAGAGAAAAAGAGAAAGAGAAAGAGAGAGAACTAGAGTTGAAATTGTTGAAAATACTGAAAGGGTGAAGGTTCCCACACGCACACTTGCAATCTTACAGGATGATGAGTAAAGTGTGGGGAGGGGAGGTCGAGGACAAGTGGGGTGGTCGTGGCAAAAAAGTGGATGGAGGGGGAGGAAGAGGAAAGGGGGGGGGGAGGTACATTTCCCTCCCTCACACAAGAGGCTCTTAATATCCGCCAGAAATGAGAGGAGTTGCGATAACTTGTGACGTATTGTCGTCTCTTGTTGCCGGTGAAAAAGTGTTGGGAGGCGATACCCAGGTTTTGTTTATAGGCGTGCGTGTGTGTGTGTGTGTGTGTGTGTGTGTGCTCGATACGTCACCTCGTTAGCGCCCAGGTGGGGGGGGGCCTCTCTCTCTCCCCCTCCCCATTACCTCAGCTTCACGATTTCTTACAAGTTGTCATTTTCTGTCTTAATGACGTCTGTTATATTATCTCGTTGTCCTCTGTACTGTTTTTTGACACTGGCATATTCTTTTGCCCAGCGAGGATGATTCTTCTTTAAACTCCTTCATGTAGTTCGACGTTCCCAAGATGTCATTCGTAGGTGGCAGTTATTTCCAAGGAGTTACCCCAGCATCTCCTGGAAGTTACCTCTGTACTTCCAGAAGGCTACCTCAGTATTTCCGGGATGTTATCTCAGGATTTCCAGGAATTTGCCTCAAGTTTTCCCAGGAAGTTACCTCAGTATTTCCGGGAAGTTATCTCAGGTTTTCCAGGAATTTGCCTCAACTTTTCTTCAAGGAAGTTACCTCAGTATTTCCAAGAAGTTACCGGCATGATTCAAAAAGTTACTTCGGCTTGTCCAGGAAGGTATCTCATTACTTCTAGGATGCACTGAGGTCAACTGGGGTACTGCGCGAGGTGTGGGACTAGAATATCCAGAGGTCATGATCAGAAGCTGAGCAAGAAGGATGTGAAGAGATACAGGTTTAGTATAGGGTTCGTGTGATCTGCAGTGGTTTAAGTAATGAGATGGTAAACACCGGCTTCTTACTGAGATCTGAAAGTCTCACTGATAGTATGGAAAGTACAAGAGACGAGGCCGTTTACGAGTGTGGAACTCTCTTCTCTTACTATACAAAGAGGGTATTACTATCAGGTAACTGCAGGTTTTTACGAGTAGAAGGCATCCCCGCTCCTTCATTTCCGTTGACATCGTCACTATGTTTCGTTTTCTGTTTCTTATTTCTCTTTCTTTCTCTTTCTCCACATTGGAAACACTGCCCCGTTTTCTTTCGTACCATTAAACCCTTTTAGAACCCGTCTCCCCCTCCCCCTCAAAAAAAAAAAAAAAAGAAGCCTCCCTCCATCTTTGCCGTGGACCATCCCCTCGCCATAGGACTTAGACAACCGAAATGGAGGTTTTTGGGTATTTTGACCTCATTGGCTCGCATTCTGAAAAAAACTTTGGGATGCAATATGTGTTTTCAGGCAGTTAGATAGCCGACATAATAACCCGTGTGAATGAGGCAATTTACATAATTATCACGGATCATTTGCATAACTAACTTCTCCGAGATGGCGGTGTCTGTGGGTGAGGGGCAGAGGTAAGAGGTTTATCGTAAATAAGGACGAAGAAAGTGGGAAAGGAGATGAAAGAAAACGGGGAAAACATAACCCAACTACCCCCACCCCATCTTCTAACGTCTTGCATGGGAAAGGAGAAGAAAGAAAACGGGGAAAACATAACCCAACCACCCCCACCCCATCTTCTAACGTCTTGCGTGGGAAAGAAGAGCAAAGAAAACGGAAAACATAACCCAACCACCCCAACCCCATCTTCTAACGTCTTGCGGTGGTGGTGGTGTTGCCCTTACGAGCTTCCACTGCATTATCTCCCCGAAGTTCTGTATTGGTTGTTGGGCCATAAAGAGGTACAGATCCCCCCCCCCCTCCACTACTCAGGTCCGGGGAGATCAGATGAGTTTTCCGTAGATCGAGACGAGGGGAAAAAAAAAGAGAGGACAAATGAGCCAGAGATTAGAAAATTTGAGACAAACTTCGTTAAAAGAGAGAGAGAGAGAGAGAGAGAGAGAGAGAGAGAGAGAGAGTCATGCGGACCACGCAGAACCAAGCGAGGTTCTCTGTCCTTAATACTACTTCAGAGAGAGAGAGAGAGAGAGAGAGGGAGAGAGAGGAGGAGGAGAGAGACGGCGGCGTCGGCGGCCGTGGTTGCCCCGCTACATGGCGCGGGGTGCCTGCTTTCGCGACAGGATTTTCCCCTTCAGGAGAGCATCATCTAACTGGATCAGGTTTCCTCTCGCCGCCCGGGATCGTGTTACGACGTCTGCGCTCCTCTTTACCAAATAACATTTTTTTTTTTCCTTCCCTCTCCGAACGTTTTATAACCTCATTTGCATACCATTTGGAAATGTAGAAGACTTTGAAGTAAGGAGTTGTCTCTCTGCCTTAGAAAAACGTTTCTCACCAACAATACGGAGTTGTCTCTCTGCCAGAGAAACGTTTCTCACCAACAATACAGAGTTGTCTCTGCCCTAGGCAAACGTTTCTCACCAACAATACGGAGTTGTCTCTCTGCCAGAGAAACGTTTCTCACCAACAATACGGAGTTGTCTCTCTGCCAGAGAAACGTTTCTCACCAACAATACGGAGTTGTCTCT
>JAYMFT010001319.1:0-17381 GCA_038088735.1 Panulirus argus | reverse complement strand
TTAGCCCGAGATAAGCAAACGTAACGCCGTGTCTCTACCACAAAGTTACCGGCCAAACGCGACACCTCAGAGCACCGACGCCACTTTCCAATCAGTCTGCTCAATCTATGGTCACTCGTCGTTAACAATTGCCTCACCAGTCTTGTGCCTTGGGACCAACCCTCCCACTCTCCACGCCTTCACACACAGACGATGTCCACGGACTCGCCTTGTGCTGTTGCACAACTGACTGCACCCTACACGAAACTGATGGTGTGTGGCTTTCCTTCTGTTACGGAATATCTTCGTCGAGTCATTCCATTTTTTTTTCTCTCTCTCTCTCTTCTGGGGCTGGATGTAGTAACCTGTATGAGTGGTGTCGATTTGCATGAAGAGTTGTTGCTAGGATAACCTCAGGTAGAGTTGCCCCCGTATGTATCCACATTAAATGGTGTCACCAGACTTAAACCACAGCCGTACACTCCAAAACAAACAAGACTAAGAATGTTAAAGTAGTAACTATTCGTAAAGTAGAATAAAAGTATATAGTTTTCCTAGCAATACTTCACCCAATGAAAACGGAAATTGCCTAAATTTTCTTAAATCATACTTAAAAAGCTAACTCTTACATTGTCTTTGAGCATTTTAGTATATGCTCGATATCGCAGCACCGACAAAATAGATCATTCTGTAATTAAGAGCTTTGGTAGGATTTATATAATGTAGGTCTGTGGTCTGTTTTTGATACAAATAATTAATCGTGCATCACACGTGCAGAAAATGTCATAACATCTCGTGTTATGTCCAGGCTTTCCTTCAGAATTACAGGATACTTTCGCTCCATTAGGCTCAGATCTCTTCTTGCATACGACTGGGTTCCCCTCTCTAAGTTGTACTGTAGCTACAAAACGCCCAGTTCCATGTTGGAAGCCTCACTGTGGAGGATTATCTCTACGCTAACATTAGGCGGAAGAAGGGCTAACAGTGACGAAAAGCTTGACTTCAACCTGTGAAGTGTTTTATTGTGTTCCGACTATTCTCCTTTGTTGAGACTCACTCAGTCGTTCAGGGGAGTAGCGACTCCTTGCATAGCCTGGAGCAGAAACACACACAGTTGTATCCACTTGGACCTATGAAGGGTTTGAACTCCTTAGTCCGTGGCTGAAGGACATTGACAACAACGGCAGTGTCACCTCCCATCGGCCATATGTGATTTTCTCCACATATATGCCACAGGTACTCCTGTGCTGTTATACCATCATGGCATGCAGAAAGCTTGTGTTTGAGACCAGATTTTCTTTGTCCAATTCATTGTAGAAACTTCATAAGATCTCACAGAGTCTTGGATGTAGGAAAAGGATGTCGAGATATTGATAAATGCCTGGGAGACCCTACCAACACTAGACACTGCAGTCACTCGAAAAGGGAGCTCACTAAACTGGGAAAAGACCAAGGCCATTGAGAAAGACTGTACTGCTTACTTTCTTCATCCAAAAGTAATCATTTGTATACCTTCTACAACCCTAACTCGGTAGAGTACGTATTTTATATTGAGAATGTCCACTTTGTCATTGGAATCTTCTGTTGGTTCCACATCAGCGATGGTAGACTAAGGTCATTAGATACCTCCCTGAGTTGCGAATGAGCAAAGGGGAATCTGGGGGCTCATACCCTTCCTGTTCCATATCGAGATCTTGCCTTGAGATGGGAAGGAAATGGGTGGGAACTTCCGGAGTTAATTTCCTCGCGTCGACCTTGATGTTCACTCAGGGCCGTCAGAAGTTCCCGGCTGGTTTCACTTCGTAAGTTTCTAACCTCTTGTAGCTACTTGGAGGAAACTTGATGGTTAGTTTGTGCTTACTTCCTGCATGCCTCACGCTGAGCAGTTAATATTTCTTTGTCCTGGGTTCTCTTCTTTGTCTTCGTTGAGTAGTTCAATGTTTTTCTGCGGCAGCGAATGAAGTATTATTTTTTTTATTTACTTACAATTGACAATTCTTGGTTGACCAGACACATCAGTGACCTAATTCACCGTATCATTCATCTTTCATATTATTTGTTATATTCATCTATCTTAGGTCCGCAGTGTAGAACAGTGTACAGCAACATGTACTGTCACTCTCCTGGGTGAACTTGTAATCTCTCCTACTACTGCCTGACGAGCAAAATCTGTTGTCTTCCCTCGAGTTTTGAGCTGACTAGTTTTTCTATAGCAGGTCTGGCCACACTTAAAGCATTCTCGATGAGCAGAACGTCTTTGAGAAGACTAATGCGAAGACTCGTTAGTTCTGTTATGAGCGAGTTTACTTTCTTGCTTTGCCGAAGGGGCTGGTAGCGAGGAAGTCTTTGCCCTGTTGCAGGTGGCCAGATATGTACACGGACTTAGCCTTCATCCGTCTAAATCCTCTGGGGCAAAAGGGAATACGTTCAGGGTAAATTTGCACTTTCCTACCGCAGCTCTGCCGGAGTTGTTTAGTTATCAACAAGTCTGTCAGGCCATAAACTGTTTTTCTCTCTCGCTTAAAAATCCAACCACCTGTTAGACAGGCTTCGTCGTTTTGTCTCTAGTTGAGATATTAATTCAAACACGGTGATGAACATAGCTGAAGCTTACTGGAAAACATTCCTCCGTTTATTCAAACCTTGCTATTAACACCGCGTTCTCCAGTTCATATTAAAGACGTCCTTTTCCGCACAGCTTAGACATTTTAGCTAATACCCGTGAGGTACTAACTTGACATTAAGACCCAGGGTTTTCCTCAAGACCACATCACCGACTCTTCAGATCCAACATGTTGGTGAGGGTGAATAAAAAGAGAAAAAAGAAAAATCGTTTTAAGTCCCATCAGAGAGAGGTTATGACAGATGGCCTCATCATCTTTAACCCCACGAGCTCTGAGGATGTTGCTCCGCTGAAGGAGGAGTAGTGCCCTCGCCCGAAGCTTCCTTCGTTTCTGATTTCTATTTTTGTTTTTCCGTGTTCGAGTTCGGTTTACTCCATCCTCAAGGAATACCAAGTATTTTTCTTTTTCCCTCTGCCCGATTGATAAGCGTTCCTTTATCCGAGTCCATGTCCGTGTTCATATGCGTGTTTCACTTCCAACCAGTCCTGTTCACTTAGGTGTTTCACATTTAATCGTTCCCGTTCACGAGCATGTTTCAGTTCTAGTCGTTTACAGTCATGTTTCAATCTAACCGTTCCCGTCCATGTTTCATTTCTCACCGTTCTCGTCCGCATGCGTGTTTCATATCTAACCGTTCACGTGCACTCCTCCTGCTGGGCACGTGCATACATGTGAACCCAGGAGCATACAGATCAGGACAAGTTAGAGAAGATATTTATAAAATGTTTGCATAGTATAGATGGAACTGGAGAGAGAGAGAGAGAGAGAGATTAGAGAGAGATGTGAGAGGGATGTGTGGTGTGGGAGGTAAAAATGCAAAGAACCTCATAAATGTAATAAGGTCTTGCAAAATCACCTGATAGTGTGAACTTGAGGGAAGACATGTTGGTTTTGACTATTCACTGTTTTATATGACCACAGAAGCTAAGTTGCTTTTATTTATCACAATATAAACCCAGGACCCCCTTCTTCAGGGGGCTGCGCTACAGTCAGTCGCAGGGAAAGGATGGACTCCTTTTTAGGGTAAGAAGTTCTTCGGAGAGACTGTACTCCGATGATACAAATCCTCGTCGACGGTGACTTTTCACTCATATCGGAACCACAAGCAGGCGGTTTCCGGTAGCGCCCGATATGGTGGGCAAGGACAAAGACGTATCACTGAAGGTCAAAAAAAATGGTCCGAAAGCTCTGGCAGAGATGGACAACTACGATGGGGAGCTGGAGATATTTCAGATGAGGATGCCAGGGAAGGAAGGAATTGGTAGGGCCTGACGCCGTAGAAGAATTTTGTTTTATAGATTTCAATGGAGACGTTGGTTTGGTATCACCTGAAGCAACTCTTGTGTTCATAGTGAAAATGAGAAGCGTGTATGTTACCGCGGGAATTTATTGCTTCCTCATATAACACCGAAAATGTGGTTGAGAATGTGTGTGTGTGTGATTTATGAGGATGTATGTGTACCTCACCCACTTCATGGGGGAGCATTTTATGATGATAGAAAATAGAAAGACTTGCCCATCGCTTTTTTCCGTTGGGCCATTGCATTCAAGTTGAATTTCATCTCTTTTTATTTTTCAGGATAATTGGTCGCTTTAAATCTCTCTCCTTTTTGCCATTTAACTCTTAATTGATCACATTCAAGCTAATCAGATCAGAATCACCCATCAAACACGTCCAAGCATTTGCAGCGAATTCTTTATCAGATACTTTTTTAATTTCATGCACATTTTTACAGTATTTACTTTCACTATGCTCAGACATGATTACAGTATGCTCACTCATTCGTGTCACCTTCCCTTCCTCACACACACACACACACACACACACACACACACACACGTATGCGTGACGTTTAGGATGAAGTCATGAAAGGGACCCCTTGTGACATGATAACTTTGTGCCATGTAAGTAACCAATTGTGCAGCAGATGTGACCCCTCGTATCAGAGGTTTCGTCTAATTAAAGGAAAGCTAGAAAATAAAAGAGTTATCATGGACTAGAAGTTTATGATAAGCATTTTGAGTAATAGGAAAATCCCTTTATTTTACTGTGTTGTATTGTGAGTTCCTGTAGATTTACAGCACCAGGAGCGATTTAAGATACGGGGTATCCGCTTCTGGCAAATACATACATCGTATTCATATAGGTAGGCAGTCGGATTGATCGACATGCAGGAGGGTGAAGGGCGTGCGCGGGATAGTGAATTAGGGCGATGTGGTTATACAGGGGACGACATACTGTCAATGGATTGAAGCAGGTCATATGATGCAGCAGTGGGAAAACCACGGAAAGGTCTGTGGGGCCTGGATGTGGATAGGGAGCTGCGTTTTCGATGCATTACACGTGGCAGCTAGAGAATGAGTGGGAACGAATGAGGCCTTTTCTTAGCCTGTTCCTGGCGCTACCTTACTAACACGAGAGACTGCGAAAAGGTTTGAAACAAAAGATAAATGTCTTAGAAACGTCAAAAACTTCACAGTTAGTCTGTTATCACTAGTTTCCACTTCCTGTTGTCTTCCATCTCCTGCTTGTGCCTTACCATCACCCTCATCTTGTCTAATTCCTTTCCTGTCTTCTCACCCATCAGGCTTCTCTGTCTTTTATCTTTATCACAAATTTCTCCATTTAGTTTTGGATATTTTATTATTCATAATTTTCCCGTGTATTAATTTTGAAGAACATTACTTCTACTGCCACTTCGTTTAAGCCTGGCCGGTCACACTTTCCCATGCACATTATTCTGTGTTTTTAATACCTGTCGCCATTGCTCACTTTCACGTGCTTGCGTTTTCTTTACGTCAAGATTTCCACATCACCTGATTGCCTATATACTATGCCGCTCACTCTGGTATTGGGTAGGTTTCTTGGGTTTATTGTGTGATTTTGAGAAATGTGCCATAACCTTTCATTAATTTTTCTCTTCTATTTTACTGAAGTATACCAATTTTTCTTTAAAAAAAAATCGTGTTTTCTAAAGTGTATTTTTATTTTTATTTTCCGTTCTCTGAGAAGTGATACTTTACTTCCTTCTCATATTTTTTTTATTATTTATGTCTGCCTTATCTTCTTCATCGTTTATTTATGCCCATATATTTTTCAATTTCAGTATTGTCTCATTACTTTCCCTTTGTAGACTATCGTTACTTCTTTATGAATCGTATTGTTCCTATCTTTTACATTATCATCGTTCCCATTCATCAACCTCTCTTCATTTCCTTCTTCATCTGACTTGATGATATTTAGTCACAGCCTCGTTGTGCAGAGTCCAAGATATCTTTCCTTTGACTGCCTGACTTTGTCCTCTTTCCTCAACCCCCCCCCCCTGATCCTCCTGGTGCTTTTACACCGCTCTTAAATCGCTTGCCCTCTTCCCCACTTCCTTCTTCGCCCGCATCTCCAGGTTTTCACGACGAGTGGGTGAGCGCGTCCTTTGAGAGCAGTTGACGCCATCAAGGGGAAACTTACCCAGCCTGGAAGACTGAGAGGAGTTAGGCAGTTCCTCACGACTGTCGTGGTCAGTTCGTGTGTTGTGAGGCGACCTAACTTGTGTTGACGGAGAGGAGGAGGAGGAGGAACCCTGAGGAAATTTGGTGCATTTGTGGGTTTCACGGGTGGTGCCTGGGGGCTTTGGTGGTCTTGGTACAGGAGGCCTTGGGTCGTTGGATAAGTGTTGGGTACGCAGAGGATAGTAATAGGGTGTATGGCTTGTACTGGGGGAGGTCAGGAGGTACTGAAGTGAATACTTAATGCAGGGAATATGACGTTTTCTTTTCTTTTTCTAAGGTGTTGTGATGGAAGGTTAGGAGTATTAGGATATGCTGGAGGTATCTGAGTAATGAATGGCGTTGTCGATGTGGTATTGGGTAATGTAAGGAGCAGTCGCGGTGGTGCTGAGGGCTTATGCGATATATATATAGACATCAACATGAACATCAAAGCTTGCAGTATGTACAGGAGACGTTAAGGTGGCCGAGTGTCCCCAGGTTACGTGCGCAGACGGCGTCAGGACGTTGCATATAGACGGTGTCAAGATGAAGATATAGGGTCTGTGGTGTCTTTATAGTATATGGATGTAATGTTGTGGAGCTATGAAGAATATAGTTGGGCTTAGAGTGATTTTATATCAACTGCCATACCCCTTGGAGGTCGGTTGGGTGGTTAGTTATTCGGGGGGCTTTGTGCTCTTCATCTGCCAGGATCATTAAGGCCGTCATCGTCAGGCTACATCCGCCACGCGAAGCATCTTGAACACTTTCTTCAGGCGTTAAGGGTAACTCTAAGCCCGCTTATTTGTATATGGCCCATGGTATTTGTGATGTTATTTTATGGACATAGTCCTGTTATATCGACGGTGGAGTGGATGCAAAAACTGTGGTGCTTCTGTGAGGAGTGCGGTACTGCTGTAAGGACGGTTATGCTGTGACAGCTGTGGTGCCGTGGTGAGATGAGCAGTCCTGCTTTAGAGACTGTGGTGTTGCTGTGACGGTCACGGGGCCCGTGGTGCTGCCGTAAGAACTGTAGTGCTGTGGCAAGAGTGGTGGTGTCTGTGTGCGGACCACCGTGCTGTGAAGGCTGTGTTCCTGATGTGAGGAGTGTGATGCACTGCTGTAAGGGCTTTGGTGCCGCTGTAAGAGTTTTAAAGCTGTTGTAAGGAGTGCGGTTCTACTGTAAGGACTGTGGTGCTGCTTTAAGGACCTGAGTGAAGCGTACATCGGAATTGCTATGTGTCCACAGGTTCTGTTAATGAGCCATTTAGATCAGAATCTTACAACTTATACAATCAAGTTTTGTTACATATGTGCGTCTTCGTTGCCTTTTGAATCGCTATTTGCAAATGAAACCACTTAACATTTGTCGTTGGAGATTACGGAAAGAATTCCCTTTGCATAAACGTTTACAGATACATATAAGGTAGTCTTTAGGCCATTTACTTCAGTATATCGTTTGATATCTCGTCACCTAAAAGAATAGGTGTTAAAACAGTAATTGGAAAAGAAAAGATCAATTAGTATAACAGAATCTAGCTGAGCAGTAAGTAGATTGACCATGTCTAGCAGGCTTTTATACATTCACATGCACCGTTTTCGTAAACTCTTTTATTTGAAAGGTATTCCTCCTTAACTGATGTAATTTCACGAAATAATGTTACTTTGTATGCCAGAGATTGAGAGATCCTGGATCGAGAGTGTTTTGTTGTTGCCAATATTCTCTGCTGTGAGAGCCCAGCTTCCCTTGTCCAGCCATAGATGTCGTTATGTTTCTTTTTAAAGGACTTCTAGCGCACACATATGACCTCCCGCAGACTCCTCAATAGCCCTGGCGGCTCTTCGTTTCTGCAACTTTCCACTTTCGACACTTGACAGACCCTAAAGATATTCTGTTGGGTTCCTGTCACATCCCTCAATTGGCCAGTCTGTCACCATCATCACATGGTGCGCCTGATGCCAGTCCATCATTGTTCTGCTCGTGTGTCGTGCGGAGGCTCCCGTCTTGCATGACCTAGTTTGTGTCGGGGGTTAATTGCTCAAACAAAGGGCAGTGGGACATCTTCCAGGACTCGTGTGTTCATCATTGGTGAGACCTCTATCACTTCTGTCCAGTTCGTCTGGTCTGAGAGCCCACATCCAGCCCTGGAGTGCTGTTCTCACTCGTCCACCTCACGATCTTTCTGGTGTTATGTCGAAGTAGATGGCCTCCAACGCGGTCGTGCCTTCGACTCCATTGGCGGAAACGTATTTTCACCAGCGAACATCTGCTGGCTGACGGCTGATTGCTGAAGTGCAGACTTCACCCCAGCCTTCCTTATTCGCTTTAGCCAGCTTCCCCTTCTCCTTCGGAGCACAGCTGGGACCGTTGTGCTCATGGAGGCGTTGTCGACTCGTCTGAGGGTTGGCAGTGCAGCTGCAGGTCACGGGTCAACTGCACTGTTGACTTCATGGGTCGGCTGAGGCATCGGATGGCATCTGTAGCTTAAGGGGTCAGCAGCACTGCTGACATCACGGGCTGATCACCAATGGTGTTCGTAATAGCAGCGTTCACCTGACGTTTCCCAGAGCGCGATTTTTGCTTCCTTTTCGGTTTTTTCTTGCATATCCCACAGCCTGTCCGAAAAGGATCCATCTTTACATACATAAGGCAAAGAAAATCTTGTCTTGCTATCCATCACAGTCATTGGTTTCCCAACTCCCCACACCCTTATGAGACCTGACCGATTGACATCGACTTTAGGAAAAGCTGGCAAGTCAAGTTGCCATTCCTTAGAAAGAACACTAAGAAACATATAGGTAAAATATCGGTGAGATTGCCAATGAAAGTTCCGTATGTCCCTTCGGGTACGACATTGTTACCACAATGAGTGAGGTTTTATCCTCTTATTGCAAATTACAGCAAATTCCAAGTTAGTAGGGAGAAACGACACGATACAAACAAGCGTGTGATGGTTTCTTGTTTTAGAGATTATGGAGAAGGAGAGAATTCAAACGGTAAACTGTGTAGCGAGCGATCAATACTGTCTCCCAGATTCGAGCCTTGATTGAGTTTGGCTTCTGAGTTCTGCTTCTGATTGCTGCTAGACTTCTGACGGGTAGAGTCGCTTGCAGTCGCTGTTTGGGACTGGGTACAGCTTCGAGGGGACGTGAATATACGGTTTGCATTTCTCAGGGAGAGGGAGGAAAGAATGCTGCCCACAGTGTCTCCTGAGCGCCGTAGAAGACGACTAAAAGTGGCGGAAGTGGAAAGGTGGTTGGATATCCTTCTCTCCTGTATTAAATTACTTTTCAGAAGCAGGTATAGAGGAAGGAGCTAAGCTGGGATTTTCTTTTTTCATTTAAGGTTGTAGCGTGTTCCTGATACGGGAAATGGCGAACAAAAAAGTTAAATTTGTCATTGTAATTTCTTTATTGCTTATGACCAAAGCACATCACCTTTCGTTGGCAGCTGCATAAGCTTATTCGTCTTGCAGATGGTTAATATCACCATGAATCATCACGGTGCAAAGCAGTCATATTTCCGTTGGTGTTAGGAATATTGATGTTTCAAGGGAAATTGCATATGGTAATCACCCCCTTCCCCCACCTCGCGTAAATTACCATAACCTTAGCCTATGACAATTATTACATGTTAGGAACACAACCCATTGTAACCATCGCCCACCATAACACACCTCGCGACGGTTATAACCCTATGATAATTCCGGGTTATGGGAATGGATCTCTGGCGTAGGTATACAAGGAGCGCTTTTGTCTGGGCGAAGGGTTCCCTTTGTCTCCCCTCTCTTGTTAATGCTACTAGATCTTGAGGTTAGAATGAGCAATATAAGATAAGTCGCAGAAAAACAAAAGGTCAATGTGGAAAAAAGGTAAAAGGCTGAAGAGATTTGAAATGACCAGTTGGAAACTTCTCTCAGATTAGCCATGTTGTCAACGGGATGAAGTTTCTTTTCAGTATTTTTGATAGTAAACTTTTCAGGATGAAATTATTTTTCGTGCAGTGGACACGTAAGAAAGTAAAAGGAATCCAGATTATGGACACATCGATTCACTTTACTGAAAGCAACGCATAGTTGCTGGTCAAGGAGCGGTATAAGATCACCCAAAATCTATAGTTGAAGGATTTGTCAGTGGCAGTGGGTACACGTTGTGTTAACTCGTATTTCTTCTGATATTTTCTGGCCCAGGGAAATCAACTGGTGGGGCTTACTATGTAGGGGTGGAGAGTGGCTGTTGCCCATATGACTGGTGGAGCGTGTATGATTTTTTGGCCTGAGGGAGTCTGCTTTGTGGTTATCGGTGACAAAGTGAAGTAGGGGCCAGTGAGAGTTACCTTCTCCTTCCACATTCTAAGCTGTGGCTGTGAGCCGTGTTTCTGCATGTTGCGTCAGATGGCACCTCCCGAGTGAGCGAGTTTTGCCACACTTACAGGAAGAATCGGAAAAGCAGCAACAAGTATAATAAATTTGCAAATCAAAAGCAAGATTTGTATTGAACGAAATATAATTGAAACAGGTGACCAAGCAGTTTTGTGTTTGACAACAGCTAAGGGGCAGCAATACAAGAAGTTTTAAAGTAAATCTCGTTACGGGTATTTAGTCTAGTGGGTGATTCTGGCTACTGTCCTGGTGAAAGTTCAGGAAAGCGAGTCGTAGTTTCATGTTAAGACCGAGAGCACAACACAGGACTTGAGAACACAGAGAGGAAGGACAAAAATAGTGGAGCATGGTGATCAGACCCGATGCCATCCACAACCCAGTCAGAGAGACCTACGATGTATCTGTGGCTACGTGAAATATCCCAAGCCTCCACTAATAAGATAGGACTGCACTTGATGATGGGTTTTGATCTTTCCTTGCCAAAGTCAGTGATCAGAGGGAAGATTGTGAAAGTCAGTTACGTGAGGAAATTAGAGAGTTGCTGAGAGACTGAAGGACCTTCGGAACGATTAGAGGTCAGAGCAACAGGACGATAGTTGGAAAGGGTTAGAACAGTTGTCTTGTGTGTCTGGGAGAGATAGACTGTACGAATGCATACTCCTCAAAAGTTATGAAAACTTTAGCGTAATAAAAAGAGGTGAATTGGACATGACAAGTACGGACGCATGTTCAGGAGTGCTACCCTTTTCAAAACACGAAGTGTGATGTGATCTGGTCCATACACTCTGTTTTTGTTCACAGAGAGAGAGAGTTGGTTCTTGGACTGTACGAGAAGAGATTATGAAAAGGAGCACATATTATGTAGAGGTGCGTCAGGGGAGGATGAGGGAGTGTTAGTGTCACGCAAGATGGAGTTGAAGGAGAGAAGAGAACCAAAAAAGAGTCGCTTTCTCATTAGGAGAGATAGCTCCTATCATGGGAACGCTTGAGCAAAAGGAAAGGCTTTTTACGCCAGAATTTTGTAAGAGATACTTTAAGCGAGATATCCATTAAGACCTGCCAGTGGGAGATATGGGGAGTTGTCACACTTCGCCTTACGAATGACAGAGAGTAATTTCGGGCGAAGATGAAAGTTGCCCGAATGGCCTCTGAGGAATGTCTGAATCACGGAGTGGAAGGGAGATGCTCAAAGAGGAAGGAAGGCATCCACCTCTCCTCCCTCCATTCCCGCGACAATAACCTCTGATGTACGCCTGGCTGATGTAGAGGCAGCAACGAGAGGAGAGGTAGATGGGAATCTTCTCAAGGAAGAGTTGAAAGAGAGATTTCCTACGTTAGTCCTCTTGTAGTTGGTAAAATGCCACATGGACTTTAAGGGGATGAAGCCATGAGAGAAGGTCGCGGCCGGTAGAGAGACGCGAGAGTACCGTTCGAGGCCGAGATTGTTTTATAAAGGATTTTAGAGGTAACGAATGAATAGATGCAGGGGTGTGAGAAGATTGGCTGTCATGGTCTAGAATGTCAGTAATTTGATGAATAGCTACTGGATAGTAGAAATGAGGATATGAATTTCATTGTACCTCACACCGTCTGTGAGGGAGAATCCCAGCTATTCCGTATGATGTACCCTTGATATCTTACAATTGCAGGACCTCAACGATTAAAGAAAGTTGTATGGTTTGTAGAATTAGGAGAGAAGTGGGCGAAACAAAGGAAAAGAATGGTTAGCTGGGACACAAATCTTAAGCCAAATGATGGAAAAGTTTGAGGTCCAAAGAGATGTGCAACAGGAGGCGAGGTGCTGAATTGGGCATAAACTATGAAACAGAATGATGAAAGAAGGTCTGCTGGGTTCGAAATGTGAAACTGATTTACAAAAATCATTATTAGACAGCTTGACCTTTGAGGGAAGTCTATCATTATATGAAAGTATTACCCAGATGATGTTAAGGGAAGAAAGGTTTGTACAAAGAGCGAGAATGTTGGCGAAATGAAAGAGAAAAGTAAAGTCTGTTAAAGGGACAAGGGTCTTGGGAAGGATAGGATATTGCTTCCTCCTCAGTCCTCTCACCCGCTGACAACAGAGACAGGCGGGACTTTAGGAGATTCCTGGCATCCCAGAGTGCCAGGTATTACGGACCGTAAGCGTCTTGGGAGTCTCCCGTGTGTATACTTATATCTTTATAGTGAGGGGAAGGGATATGATGAGGAGATATTAGTTTAAGATGAGTGGAATACGTGAAGGGTGTATTTGAGGCAATGCTGCGACCAGCCCGGTAGCTAAATCTAAATGAGAGGCAGTAAAACGATTATTCGTGACACGGAAGGGTATAATATGGTTCCAGGTACCACGAAAACACTATAAGGTAAGGGCAATAGTGTGACCATGAGCTGTTCCTTACTGCTAGCTGCAGGGTTGCTCGTAGGATGAGTTAAAGGCTAAAAGATGAGGTGGTGACCAAGCGTAAATATGCACTGCTTTGTTGTATGAGAGGAAATACATTAAGCATGCAATAAGGATCGAAGATCTCAATCCATAAGGGATCAAGGTTGATGTCAAAACGTGAGATGAAACAGCCAGTCTAGCGCCCCTGAAAGGTATATGAACTATTTTTTTTTTTCCTGCGTATTTAAGGGGGCCTGATTACCATTGCTCTTCGTCACAGAAACTATTGAAACGTATTCGAAATAGGCAAAAATGAAACATCCATTTGTATTGGTGTGGTCGGCAAGTTAGCTGTTTCTTATTGCAATACAAAGAAGTAATGACTTTTTTTTTTAACTATGTTCTGTTTAACAGTATTTTTTTTTTCCTATTTCCACGAGTCTACTTAGGTTTCAACAACAGATTCTTAAGTACGTGGGCACTGAGAGTACAGTGTCTTACTGACAAAAATCATGGACTAAATCTTATTTGAGAAAGAAATAATCCTTTCACACACTTTGCCTGAGGATTGATTCTTATCTTTGGCTCTGTTACGTTTTGTCACTTTAGGGAGGAAAGCAGAAAGTCGACTACCACATGTCGGGCGGATGGGGTGCCATGAAGGTAGATGAAGATGGGGGAGTGTCTCTGTGGCGCGCCCTGGACCGCGAGGCTCCTGACGGAGGTACGGGCGTGGCCAGAATCACTGCTGTGGACCACGGCCACCCGCCACTCACCTCCACCGCCACCCTCACCATCACTGTCACGGACGTCAACGACTGTGCCCCTCTCCTTCTCCCTCCCACACTCCTGCATGTGACGGAGGGCGCGCCGCCCACCTTGCTGGGGGTCCTCACAGCCACGGACTACGACGTGTGGGCGCTGGGCCACGGGCCGCCATTCAACCTGACCTTGGTGCCGACCAACCCCGCCCATGTCCACGCCCACATCAGACTCAAGTTCGACCCGCGTAAGTACCTCTGAATGTCCCTTTGTCACTGCCGAAGATGTAGGCGTCAGAACAGGAGCCATAAGCCTGTCTGGCATCCTGATACCAAATTCGGCAGCATCTGTAGTAAGCTTTGAGTGTCTCTTTCGGGCATCACTTGGATGATAAGCTACGCATCTCACTCCCACACACAAGGCAAGTGTAGATTTCCACCCTCACTGTGGTATACCATGAGCTTTTGAGTCATGGGGTTAAATTTATCATATTTTTTGACTATTTTGTATACTTTATGTCACGAGGAGAAAGTTTTACACTCCGTTGTCTCGTCCCTTTGTATTGTATGTATGTATCATGTCTTCCATCTTATGTGTATGCAAACACGCACACACACACACACAGCCTTAGGCAAGTACCCATTTATCGACCAGCCCCGAGGTGAGAATGAACACCTGGGTTGTTTGTGTGTGTGTGTGTGTGTTGCTTTCATGATTTTAATTGTCTATATAGCTCATAGAAGTTAGGGATGATAAATGTACAGTAGTGACGGATAAAACAACATCCAATTCATAAACTTTAGATTCCTGTAACGTCTTCTTAATGTGTTTACAGAAGAGTCATCAGGTCACGACGCATTGACTTGCTGCAGGTCAATAGATTTTGCTTTCCGGTTTGATTTAAAGTATCATATATGATTAACCCATGACTAATGTATAGGAGATTCCCGACGTTACCCAGGACCTTGCTGATGGTTCATGGAGCCCAGTAGCAAGCAAATGATAGACTCCCTTGGGGTGATAAGTTCTTTTGACGAGACTGTGCTCCCATTGCTAATACCTAGCCAGAGCTGGCTATCTATTCACGGTGTAATCTCATGCAGGCGGAGTCCGGTAAATCCAGTCGCATGAATGCAATCGTAGGTAGATCTTTCATCTTATTCATACTGTACGTTTCTTCATTACTTTCCTCACATTGAAGTAGATTCAAAGCGTCACCCAAAGGTTTAGTCCAGTCGTACAATCTATTGCGTTGGGCCAAGCGATGGTAATTGCACCTCATTTCTACGCGTCACACTTTGTGAGTACGATGGCTTATGCTAGTATGACACGCAGCTGACAGGAAGCATATTCAATCTCATACTGGAAGGTTCCCTTAGAGCATGGTTTTCTAAGGTAGGATTAACCTGACCGGTTGGCGTTTTCTGTCACGCCAACAGATTATATCTCGTTTGATCGAAGGGAACTTGGAAGTGCTTCACGAGGTACGGACTGATCATGTAATCCTTAAAGGGTGGGAACAACGGTGATTATCCGGTTTGGTCTTCGTCTTGGAGGGAACACATTAAGGAGTGAGGATACACTGTCTAAGGGCAGAAGGTTCTCGTCATTCGTCCGAGGCCTGGTCATAACTCAACTCTCTTTCCGTCTGAAACTCCAGTGATTACTCTTTAACTGTATGACCTGTGATGATTGACCTGGCGTAACTTTTTGACCGACCGAATCCTCGGAATAAAGTTTCGAATTTGGTGAAAAGTTTCAAACTCTGTAACTTTAAGCTTCAGCACCGTCGGATGAAGCTGTCTGCTCTTTTTCTCCTTGTATAGCATAATGTACAATCAGGTAATGATGGAGTGTAATCAAATTAGCTCTGCATGTATTTCCGAAAGGTGGAGTCCTGAGTGAAATAGAGTCTGGTGGGACGATGTGTAAGAGAAAGTTGGGAGGGCGGTTGTTTAGTGCTTGTCGTGTCGTTTCAGTGTTCATGTCTTGTGTGACGATTACGTTTGCTTACGATGGAGGGAACCTGCGGGTAGAGACTGCTGAAGCGAGAGGCAGAGGTAGGCTTTTTATTTCTACTTTGAGTTTGGTGGTTAGTTATGGAGAGGTTTGGGTAAGAGGGGTCTACATAGTACTGTTGCAAAGAACTGAGTGCCAGTCGGGTTTAGGAAGGATTGTATTGGGAGGATCTTTGATTCATTGTGTAAGTGTTGAATATCTGTGGCTGCTAAGTAGCTAATGATTTCTGTGAGTGCCCTGTTTGGTGGGTTTCCAGATTTTACATTTTCCTTTGAGAGGAGGAAATACAAGACAAGTAAGGCATGATTTAGAGTGGAACGGATGATTTGCTTGTAGTGAATGCTAAGGAATTCTTTTCATTGTCCAAATCTAGAGCCATTTAGTGTTTTAAGGGCATTTACTTTGTGTTTAGCTTTTTTGTTGTTGTTATTGGTGTGGGGAATGGATGTCATGTGTGTGTCGTGTATGATGGATGTTTTTATTCAATATGACTGGAGGATGTGAGCTTGGTTCGTGTCTTATCAAGGGTTAAAAAGAGTGCTTGAATACTTCTGTGGAGATGGAGACATTTTGTTCTGGATGAGCCATTTTTCCAGTAACACATGCCTGTTGTTGCTACTTGTATGTCAAGGTGTTATGATGTGTTAGTGAGATCGTCTGCATATGAGAGGACCTTAATGGTATGGTTCGGTAGAGGTAATGGGAGGTCGTGTAAGAAGAGACTGAAGAAGAGACTGAAGAGGGTAAGAGAAAGAAGTGCACCTTGTGAACACCATTATAGAGTTTAAAGGTTTTTAATGTGAAGCCTTTGCGAGTGACTGGCATGGCAGCCAGCTATGAAATTTGCTAATCCCTTTCTGCCACAATTGTGGTGTCAGGTATCTTTGTGTGCGGATGTATCGGGGTACAGTGTCAAATGCTTTGCTAGTGTGTAGTGCTACTAGGATTGTGCGGAACGGGGATCGTGGTTGGTCAAAGTCACCCAGGATGTGTGTTTTGGGGTCTGTGCTGAGATTAGTGGTGGTGGAGTAGTCGTTGTCTGAAGCTATGCTGTGTGGATGAGAGTGGGATATTTTCTTCCTGTTGCGGATCTCCTTTCCAGAGTTTGGATACTGAAGACAGAAGTGATACAGGGTAGTAGAAGGAGGAAGGGAATGGTCTTGGGAGTGCTTTAGGACTGGTATTGTATTGGTAATACCAACATTCCAGCGTAATAGCAAGTGGTCCAAAATGTTTTATATGAAAGTTTGGTAGGTTGTCAGGAACTGCTGCACGCCAGTTCTATTAAAGTTTTCACTGCATTGCTTGTATCAGTGGAAGTGAAGGGTGGAATGGTACTTGTTTCTGAATGGATTCTGGGTAGTTTTTCATTACTTTCCTGCTGAGAGGCGAAGGTGATCTGCGGCTGATATTTTGATTAGTGTATCTTGATTAAGTCTGCGTGGTCTTTGGGAGAAGGGACGTCATTAGAGTGGGTCAAAGAGCTTCGTGAATAGGGGATAAATTGGTGCGGTAAGTATGGAACTTGTTCAGCGTGCGCAAGGGTTGGTTGCATCGGGTCTTGTGATTCACTGTGTTGCAGTGATGAGGTTAGTGATGCGTTTCATCGCAAATAGATTTGTTCCCTGATTTCCGTTGATGATGTGTTTCTGTCTGAACTGGTTTCTGTTGTGAGGTGTAACGGGCGAAGAGAAGTTTGGTTATATATATATATATATATATATATATATATATATATATATA